>VTGD01000041.1:0-115782 GCA_013406985.1 Calonectria crousiana | reverse complement strand
TTTTTTTACCAAACTGACCCGGTGTTATTTCATCTTCCTTACAGGCCTGGTTGTGTCCTCCTGACTAAACTTAACCCAGAGGTAGATCCCACCTTGGCAGGGACGTTGAGATGGAGGGTGTAGGGTGGCGGCGATATTCCGAGCTACCTTGGCGTCAAGTATCAAGTTCCACTTTTTCGGTATTCACAGCACGCCTCTTCCGGCAATCATCGACCGGCAATGTTACCCAAGGAAGAATTCATCTCCGTCTTGCCGACGTAGGAGCCTTGACGTGGGGAGCCAGAGTGGGCGCTCTTCACTTTATCAATCAGATAATCAATCCACAAATACGACTCTATTGCAACCTTTCATGAATTTTTTTATAAGAACAAACGCCCCGGCGCCATGCTTATGCCCTGCAAATGCAACATAACGTAATGCAATGCTCTGATAAAGTCGAAAGACGAATCCGCCGTAGCCTTCAACTCCAGAATGCCTACATACAAGTCCGTCCGCCATGGGTATCCTGCGTCTCAGAAAGAATAAAAACCGTATTAATGCACTCAACCCCCCCCCACAGAATGTCCAATTTAAGCTTAACCCATTAACTTCTGAACGCGCTCTCGAATGACCCTGTCCACGGGCTGAGAGTTCCTTTGCACAACAATATTTTCTCTGCCGCCAATGCTGACCACTCGTAACCATTCAGGAGCCACTTCGCTGGCAATCAGGCGAATGCAAGTCATTCCTTCCTCCTTAGACATTGGCGTCCGGAGAGAGTCTTTGAGTTTCTCGAGGATGACAGCCATGGTGAATGCCTGACGTGGCAAAGACATAGGAGTCGACAAGCTGAGCATCGAGATGGTGGCGGATACATCTGCGACTCGGTTGAGGGCAGTACGGCGCTGGAGTTCAGGACCCGAAGGTGGAAGCGGTCCATTGGCTTTGGCAAGTTGCTTCATGCGAAGGCGATCGAGGAGGCTCATCTTGCTGCCGTCGGGGTTCAAGATTGGGTTTTCGGAAGCAGCAGCTTGCTTGGTCTCCTTCTCCTGCTGCTTGGCAGCCATTTCGTTTTTCAGCTCCGATAGTGCTCGTTGTCCCTTGCTCATCACTGGGTTCAATAATCTGCCGATTTTCATGTCTGTGATGTCGGCCTGGGGCAGGTCGTTGAGTGAAAGACTCCCAAGAGAAATGTCGACATCAGACATTTCATCCGTGGCTTTTTCCGTGCGTAGAGCCTGCAAGTTCTCTTCAAATTGCCTGTGGAGACGCTCTTCGTTGATGGGGGTAGCATCATCGCCGGGGGCCAGTTCAATGCAGACCTTGCCTCGGCCGTAGTCGGAAACAATAAAGGGGGAGGTTGTGTTATTCTTGGTGGATGTTTGGATGGCGATACATCGACGAATGTCTTCGATTGTAACCTGTCGCTTTCTCCAAGATCTAGAAATGTTGGGCGCGATGACACGGATATCGACAGGTGAGGTGGTTCCGTTGTGGGCAAAGTGTATCATAACAGTCTTGACAAAGGCTCTGTGTAGATTGACCAAATCGGCGAGGAGTTCCTCTGTCTTGTTCACCTTCTTGAAAACGCCATCCAGCTTTGTCTGAACTGTCTTGCCTTGTCGTCGAGTCTTGGCAATGAGGGTTGATTCTTTCGGCTTGTGGACGGTTTCGGCTCTGGAAGGCGCAGCCCTAGCAGTGCGCTTGCCTCTGACAATCGCCTGCACAGACTGAGGAATAACGGGCTCTGGTTCTTGGCGGAGACAAGCACGTTTACTCGTGGCCGTGTCATCATCGCTGCTGGGAGGGAATGAGGCAGTTCGGGATGTGACCTGGGGATGAGCTTCCTCATCAATGGTAGACGCCTTTCGCTTCCTGGTTGTTCTGGATGTTGTGGCTGGGGCAGTTGCGACGGCGATTTTCTTAACAGCCGATTCAGGGAATTCTTGGCCCTTGGAGACACGGGCGAAGGCGTTGATGCGTTGACCTGCTGTAGCAGTTGCGGCGTGGTTGCGTCTAGCCGGTCGAGGCATCTTGAGAAATTTCTCCTCGGAATGCGCGAACACGAAATATATTAGAGAAAGAAGCACTCGTTGCTGAGTCGAGTATTAAAATTGGAAGGTGATGGTGACGAACACACCCTGTAGCGGCTTCAAATTAAGGGAGACAAGGAAAGGACGGCTGACTGTCGAAGCAGAAGGAAAGTGAGTTGTGAAATTGAGGCTTCCGATGGGAAAGAACTAATTGCATGGGTATAACTTCTATGGGTCTTCGTCGTCGGGGGAAACGGGCCTAGCGACGCGTCCCTGCGCGTCTTAGCGTGTTGTCAGCGCGTAAAGTGAACGGGACAGGTAAGTGTTTGACTTTGGGACGCGAAGATCCAATCATTGTGGTTATGCATTTAACATATGTTATTGAACTATCGGGTCCGAGCTCTCGATTCAGTTCGGAACAATACCGCCCAGGCTTTGTAATTGTGCCGCGGCTTGGGGGTCGCCGCACAACTTACTCGACGACCTGGTAACCAAAGTTCCTGTGCCTACTGAGCCGTCGCAACCTCAATGCAGATGATTTTCGGACTGCTGGGGCACTAGGCGGGGCTTTGCTATTAATTCGCTGTCACAAACAGTTCGCTCTCTGTAAGCTAGATACTCTTACACGACACAAGGAATCGCGATCAGATGCATCTCCTGGCACTGTAATTTTGCTCCCACCAGCTCAGATCTTGAAATTAATACCAAGCAGTCACGGTTTGCCCTAGCTCGCCTCTGGTGCCGAGGCTCGCCCAAGCTTTCTCCTCTGGCACAATTTCGGCTACGGATAACTTAATCACCTTGGAATGGCTGCACGCACATGATAATTCGAGGATGAAAAATGACATTTGATAAACTCCGTGATTTATCTGAAGTAGAGAAAAGGAAACAAACAAACAAATGAACCATAGTGTTTTCCGTGTTTCTAATGCCATACGCCCTTCCATGTCTGCAGCTCCATCCATTCCCTTTAGTACCGTGTGTGCTTTGTCAATGCCTCCATTCCTTCCATTACTAACCGCACATTTCCTTGTTTGTCCCAGACTCCAAATCGTTTAAGGTGAATCCCTTGGTTCAACGCCAACTTTACAGAAAATGCAGGAATACAAGCGTCGTATTTCCAGCCAGCCGTGCAGCTCTCACATATTACACGATGTGGAGGCAAGGTATGGTCGACGCTGCGTGACAGCCCGTCCGCGAGAGTGAGGACTTAACGGCGAATTGATGCAGGCCAATGCTCAGGCCTGAAACTCACAGGGCTCGGCGGCGGGGGTGCTGGGACTGCATAGTCGGATTCCCGAATGTGATGCACTGGGGTTGAGGGACGGTTGTCCTTGGAGGTGAGGGTGGCGCTGATGCTGGTGTATACGTCTGGAGTGACCAATCTGAGGTTTCTGGGAGATGGTGGGATGGCCACGGGCGAGGTTGCGAGTGTGCCAGGCATTTTAGATGATGCAAGAGCGAGATACTGAGCTTGGTCAATGTTGACTGCTCCGAGGGAGACGGGGTGACTGAATTATACATACGTGAAGAAGCAAGTTTGCGTAAACAGTGGGTAGATGGTCAATACCAGGAGGTGGCAGTGACTCGATGATATGCGCTGGGTACGGCGGTCGGCAACGCGAAGCTCCGGGCGGGTAAAGGTAGAGAAGGTCCGAAAGAGGTATTGGCTGTGGAAGAAGAGATTTTTTTGGGGCTGCTTCTAAATTTATGTTTTCGTGAATGAAGTCGGCCCGTAGGAGAATCCTTTGGGATATGGCGTAATGACAAATGTGGGAACGACAGCCTTGGCTGATGATTGTGGAAAGGAAGGGAGAATGTTGGGGGTGGCAAGGCAGCAGGATTCTGATCGACTAGGAAGGGGCCTGCCTTTAAATCTGTGCAGAAAGTCCGGGGAAGACGAAGAGGGAGGGAAGATGCGAGAAGCAGGCAGCTTATTTATCAAACGGCGGGAAGGAGGCAAGTGGCAGTCTCAGTCAGGACCACTCACGTCAGCCAGGGCAAACAACGACGATAGCGCCGGGGCCGGCGGCGACAACAACCACCCAACGAAACGACAACAAGGCCAAACAAGGTCCACGACGGGGTGTAACCACGGCCGACAAGGGCACAGTGTACGAGAGCAAAAATCTGGGGAACGGAACGGGAAGCTCCCCTGGCCCTGGTACCAACAACGGAGGTACCGGCTTCGACCATCCTGCCCATCCCATACCAACCGACATCCTAGTTCCGTTGAACCACATTGGGTCCTAAGCCCTGTACGGCGCGAGGACGCATTGCATTTCCCACGCCGAGTGGTGCCGCGCCACATGCATTCGACGTCCGCAGTGTATGCACCTGAAGCAGGGTGCCCGTCCCTGACTCTAGGGCTGCGTGTGCAGGCGAGATGTCACCCCAGCAAAAGACAAGTTTATTCCAAGTCCAGCCAAAAGCGCCTCTCTGGGGTATCGACACTAGCCCCGATCGGCTCCAAACCAATAGCTCCGCCCCCATCAGCATTGTGAATCAACAAACACAACCATGCCTGGGAATCATCATTGGGAGCAGTACTGCGTGCTATGTGGTTACATGACAAGCACGGTGCTGATTTCATCGCTCAGACAAGGCAGGGCTGCTCAGCTCTGCTCCGGAAGGAAGACTCGGGCTCTGACACGTCGTGCCAGAGGCATGGAGCTGACCAAAGTAAAGGGGGTGTGGAGATGCACTGAGCCCAACATACGCTGGCCCAGAAAACGTGAAATGTGGCAGTCCGGGGGAGACAGCCAGGCTAAATTTTGGGGCTAGACAGCCCCAAGTTGCTTGGTTGGGGGTGGCTTTAGCAAAGCCGACTTTGCATTCGGCCTCAGTGGTCAACAAGAGATAGACAAAACAAGCTGTTGATTGACGAGGACGAGTTTGGCAAACGGAATTGGCCAAAAAAAAAATTGTGTCTCGAAGCACAGTGACCATGAGCACGTCCGTTGGGCACATTCGAATTGGTCAGGTTGCCACGGTCGCTGCATGATATTATTGCACAGGCAGACATTCCCAT
Organism: Calonectria crousiana; assembly: GCA_013406985.1. Taxonomy (NCBI): domain Eukaryota; kingdom Fungi; phylum Ascomycota; class Sordariomycetes; order Hypocreales; family Nectriaceae; genus Calonectria; species Calonectria crousiana. The sequence goes on along the minus strand of VTGD01000041.1, from coordinate 110,739 downwards.
CTCCCCATCAGCATACACGAAACAGGCGCACACTAAAGTACTTGCAGGTGGCAATCAAAAGCAATTTCTTTGGCTGTTACGAGATGAGTCGAAAGACAAGCGGCAGCTGGGCCGCAGGACGAAGAAATCAAGTATCAGGACCAGAGAAAAGAACAGGAGGGCGTGGGGGTCCGGGGGCCGAGGTAGTGGAAGCGCCCTAGCATATGGTGGACATCAAGCATGGGGGGTTGCTGGGCGAATTTCCTTCTGGAACGCCTTGCTGCCAGGGCCCTCCCATCCACCATCAAACCCATGATTCATCCTCCCGTGCTTGGTACCCGCTCTCCCAGACCTATGCCACGCCTGGTTGACTAGAGGGGGGTAGAAGAAAAACTACCGGTCTCCTGGGGGCCTGGCTACGCAGTACAAGCTGGTCTGCCGAGAGACACCAAAAAAAAAGAAGCAATTGTCCATCGGCAGTCGCCTGTTGCCACCAACTCTTGGGATGATGGCCTGATCATGTTTGTAGAATCCACCGACCATGCTGTCAGCACTGACTTTGGGCTCTTATCTCCCACACTTCGCAGTAATTTAACTCTTGTGTTGTTTCGTCCACATACGGCACCTGCTTCTTTGGACTAGTCATGACTCTTTGCCTTTTTTCCTGAGATTGGTGGGCGCTCATCAACGCCAGTTCAGGTAGCCTAACCATTCGTAACCTCTGACCGCTTCATTAAGCTCTGGTGCGTCGATACCGCTCAACGATAATATTGTTGACACTCAGGGTTGCAACTGACAGCTGCGGGTTGGCTGTCAAGATAGGATTCTGTTCGCGCATTTTTGGGGGTGAAAAGGGGAAACAAGCCCAGTGGCATGCTGCGTCGGCTCATCTTGCATCGATGCTCCCTTGGTGCAGACCTAGGCTTCATTTACAAGATGTATGGTCGTGAGTGAGTGTCTCAGGTAACATTAGCGCATACGACTACCAAATCGGGAGAATGCCCATTGGTTGGATGGCAGGTGAGGCGAAGGTGAGAGGTGACGATCAGGGCCCCAGCGCTGCGACAGAATGGACATTGATGCCGAAGGCCTGGGAACCGCGGCAAGCAAAGGTCGATCCGTACGCTACAGAACATGAAAAAAGCATGAGCAAAAACCAGTTGCTTAGCGGAGCTTGACTCGGCGCAGCTGTCTGTTCCCCAGGGATTTTCTTCCAGAAAGGCGAGATGAGACCGGGCCCGCAAATTATGCTGGGGCGGATGTCCACCCCCTGGCCTGCCCGACGGGAATCTCCACCTCCGCCCACGTTTCCGAGTGCCAGCAGGACGACCCGGATAAATGATGTCCATGAGGACCCCCGTGCCGCTTTCCATGACAAGCCAATCCCAGGACATAAAGCACATGCCTATCACCAACCGGTCAGAAACGGCCCAAAATCGACGGGACGGTGTAGCATAGGATTCGCCATGGGCACAGCCTATCAACCACAGGGGGTGGACGCTGTATGCGTATGCGTCTGGCATATGCCAACTCCCGTCGGAAGCCGATCCGCTAGTAACTAAGGTTGGCAGTGGACAAAAACATAATTGCTCCGTCCAATGGCCGGGATACTTTCCGATATCACAGCCAGCAGTGACCCGTACCAAGCACGAATACGATTCGCATTCTCATGATTGCGACAGCCTGACTCGTCACAGCGTCATCAGCGAGGTGGGCGGATGGCACCCGTTCCCACTGCGGAACGTCTGTGAAATAGCCTAGTTTTAGCAAAAGGTGAAACTAAGCACTTTTTTTTTGCCTGGTTTCTTTGCGGTAAGTGGTTGCGAGACTCTTCACCTCCGTCCAATCCAAGCACTCGTCACCCCAGCCCCAACTTCAGCTTTCAGCCAACTCCAGCTCACTGTGCATATGCAGCTGATTACACCCCCTTCGCAACTCACCTCCCCGCCTCACACTGTCCTATGTAACATAGAATATTACTGGGTGGTAAAAGGAAAAACAAAATTGAGAAAAAGAAAAGAATAAAAAACAAGCATTGAGGGAACGCACGGCTATTGACGCGAAATTCGACTTACCGTTTCTTCCCGTAGTTCTCATTATTGAGCGTCGCCCCCCTTGTTTCCAATATTCTTACTCTGACACACCTTCATATACAGCCAGTCCGCCAGTGCCTCCAACTGCCACCCCGGAATCCCGTCCTTCCCCGGTGCCGGATTAGAGACGAAACCCCGCATGCTGTGGCATCATGGCGGCCTTCTGGCATCTTCGCTCTGGAACTTTTTCTTGTCGCCCATGTTCAACCCTGGTAGTCCGCCCACCCCTGCCGAGGCGTCGCACCGGAGAGTTGCAAAGTGGGACCCGGAAGTTGAATTTGTGGGGATCCGTTTTTTATTTCGCTTTTTTCTTTTGCGGAGAGGAGGATAGGCTGGACGCCGTGTCCGTGTCCCTGGATTCCTAGCCACGCACCAACCTCCGAAGGCGATCGCATCCCTGGCCTCCTAGAAATTGTCCATTCAACAAACTGAGACACAGGACGATCCGACGTCGAGGCAACACAGATAAGGAGTTAGTTAGTGGATTGTGTAGTATCTGGTATGCGGGGGAGATTAATGAAGGACGAGAGACAAGACATGACAAGTCACTCGTCATTTCTATCCAGTCCCCAAATGCGAGTTGGGACGAGGCAGAAGTTCAAGTGTCATGTCAGCCTCAAAGAGCCAACTGCGCTGGTCGTTGACAATGCAGGCAGTCGCGTGGGTACCCAACGACACATGGGACCGACTCATACTAGTGTAAGTCACCCTCCATCTTTCCACATGGTTTGCAACCGTCCAGGCGAGGTACTGACAAGGGGCACAAACGCAAGCCATGTCCAAGAACCATTGGGCATTCGCTTAGAGCAGGCCTCAACAGTCTGTTACCTGATTTTCGAAAGAATGGAAAAGCTGCAGCCAAGGCAAAATGAATCCGATGCTACACCCTCGATTACCATAGAGCGTATCATACGTATCATTTATGCACCCTGTAGGGGGTTGCATCAGCATCGCCCCGTAGATGGCCTGCACGCTTCTTGGCGAAGGCAGCAATAAGCCAACCCCGATCCCGATACACATACCGGAACGGGAGTCTTGGCGCGGATATATGCTTAGCTGCACAGAGCACAACATGGATGCGAATGTCGACAGAGCTGAGACGCACATTTTTTTCTTTCTTTCTTTCTTTCTAACAGGCCCTAACGTTACAAAACTGCCAGGGTGAAATGAGCGGGCACCGCCAGAGCTGCTGCCACGTTCCAACACTTGCTTGTGGTGTTGCCAGTTTTTCGGCAGTTGCCCGGAGCAGCGGTGAAGATGCAGAATTGTTTTCTTGGCCAGGTAGGTGCTTGAAGGCGTTGCCCTCTCTGACCGACCCGACCAGGCTTCGTTTTGGTTGTTGCCGTTGCAGGCTTTTTTTTGTGTGTTGTTATCATCCAAACAAAGTACGATGTTTCAAGACAGCTGGGATCGAATTTTCATTCATATTATACAAGGCAAGACAAATCGAGGATCACTAGTCACCGTCCATGAAAAGGCTAGAATGTAACCACAAACTCGGTCAGCGCCGTGTATCGAAATTGATCAGCCCGGTGTCTTTGCTGATGAATAACATTGCTCACACTCGCTTGAACTAAATCCTATCTAGGGTAAAACACATCGAGCACTTGCATTCTTGCCCCCCCCCCCTCCACAAATTAACCAAAACATGACATCAACGTCTGGAGCCCTGCATCGCTATTGACCGCTCACCGTAAAGTACACACGAGAGATGCCGGAAAAAGTCCAGGATATGCAAACTCTCTGGGCGGCGGATCCGCGCGAGCCTGCCGGGACGCTCTCCCTTTTCCAAAGCAGCTCCACCCGATCTGTGCACTTACAGGGCTCTCATCCATCTCGGGGGGGGCAGAGCCCGCGGGCATTCTCAAACCACGGCTCAGTGGTGAGGCCGGGCAGAAGGACGAGCTTTTGGCATGTGGCTCTCGTGGTCATAGCACTCCAGCAGGGCACGGCACACGAGAAAGCAGACGTGGCATGCAAAAACAAAATCACTCATTCAAATTCAGTCATGTCGTCATTTGGCCCAGACGGAAATCAATGTGTCCGGGTTTTGCAATGTAGTAGCTACACAATTTTGTTTGTTATTGACTCGATATTCACCCCAGTCCCTCTGTTGTCCCGAAGATGCCATGCATCCCTTCACCCTTTGGAGGCCGCCGCAGGAGGAGCCGAGCTCCCCGACTGTTGTGACTTCGGCTTTCGCCTCGAGGGCTGGTACACGTCGTTGAAGTTCATGGCCACACCCAGGAACCGCATGTCCACGTCGGGCTGGTAGGCCAAGTCACCCAGCAGGAGCTGCAGCCTCGTGCGGAACGTCGAGCCGAGCCCACGTAACCGTTCCTGCAGTACGGGGAACTCGGATGCTACCATATCGTCCTCGGGGAACGGGGTGTCGTCTTTGGGCCGCGTCGTGCTGCGCACATCAGCTTCCTGGCGCCGTGTAAAGTCCGACACGCTCCAGCTGTAGAGCCCGTCAACCGAGTCTCGGTAGTTGAGCATGCAGCGGAGGATCTCGCTAAGCTGCATCATGTACGACGTGCGGTCGCCCTGCCTCGCGCCCAGGAGACCCTTGTGCGTAATGTCGTCGAGGTAACGGGTATGGGCCTTGATGAGATCGTCCAGCGTGCAGTCCTCCTTTTGAATCCGCTTCTGGAGCTCGCCCCACGAAGACTCGATGACCTCGAACAAGATGTAGTACTGGAGCTGGCCTACAAAGTGAATCATCTCGGCGAGCACTCCGCGGGTCGACTTCCACGTCTGCAGGACGGTAGGGTCCGAGTTCTGTAGCACACCGCGGGCACCGGTCATGCACTTGCGCCACGTAGTCATGACAGCAAACTCGACGCGCTTGATGCGCCAGAGGAAATTGAAAACCTTGAGGTATTGTCTATTGCCCCAGTCCGTGACCACGACATCGACCGGGGCATCAATTTTGTATTCGAGTGTGAAGCAGTCCCAGCCAATGTCGCCGTGCGAGAGCTGCAGCATGCGCGCATCCAGTCGTCGCAGAACCTCGGGAGAGTCGTACTGGGCGTTGGATCCCCGGATGGCATGTTCCAGCTGCGCCGTTAGCGTGTGCCTGTATTGCGCGCCGGCCGGACGGTCCAGGTTGGCAGCGAGGGACTCCATCAGCAGGGCGATAAAGTCTCCTTGGCCGAGGAGGATGTAGTTTTTTAGCGCTTGAAGATGCTCGAACAAGTGGAATTTGTTGGACATGAGGTCCATGAGGCGCTTCATGGTCGTTTTATAGGCCTCATCAATCCATGCCTCTAGCGTAGCGGTATCGCCATACTTGAGTTCCTTGGATGCGGCTTTGGAATAGTTCTCCACCCAGAGCGAGTCACCACAGCTGTGGCGGGTGAAGTTGAGTGATTTTCCAATCAGGAAGACCTTCTGAGCAAAATCTTGAGTGATGATGCTTGGTATCATCTCTGCAGCAATCTCATACTTGTCTTCCCAGACGTTCCCTCCGCCCTTAACTTTGGTAGGGTCGTCATTCGGAGCCTTTTCTCTCACAAAAAACTCCTGGTACGGGTCCGAAAGCTCACCATCGTATATCCAGTGTCGTAGAATATCGTAAAATGGCCGCGTGAAGCTGCTCAGTAGCCTCTCGGCGAATGCTGCCACCACGGGATCTCCATGCGATGAAGAGAAGCTATGAATCAGAGAAATGAGCTTACCACCTTTGGTATTTTCCGACTCCTCAGCGATGAGACTCATGAGGCGCAGTCCCATTGTTGCCTCTCGTGTCCACACCACACATCGTTTCAACGTCACGCCGGCCTTTCCAATGCCAGCACGTGGCGCTTCTTCATCGAGTGATGCCAAGGCCCTCCGTATCTGGCCCTCCAGTGTAGCAATCAAGCTTAGATACGACCGCAGCTCGCCGCTTATAGCAGCACGCAAGCTCTGAGCCAGAAGGCTCTTGCCAGGGGTCTTGCAGAAGTCATCTAAGCCACGATATAGCAGCGAAGGTTCGGCTAGGGTGTGAAGCAGAGAAACGAGGGGTAAGGGAAGGGTTGGGGGAAGTTTGAGAGTGAATTGTTTTGGAAAAGGCAGCGTGGTTGAAGATAGTCCCTGGAGCGTGAATGGCAGGTCTCGCAGGAGGACAGATTCAGGGGGGTCGATTTCTGAGTAGTTGTTTGCTAATAGGGTAGACTTGAGAGAAACGTCTCTCTTGGGTGGTTCTGGCCGCGCATCTCCATCTTCGGCTTGCTTCCCCTCCTTGGGTTTGGGCGGGAGATTCTTGAGTCCCTCTGGTTGAAATGCGTCCTTGAATTGCTCCTCCTCAAACTTGTTGGCTTTGGAAGAACGTTCTCGGCCGTGCCTTTTGATGGCGTCTCGATTGACCGCTTCTCGGTAGTTGGGTGCTGATGGTTTGATGGGGCTGAGTGGGAGGGGCTCGCTGGGATCTGGGGAGTCGGAAAGCTGGTAGAGTAGGTAGAGGATCGCCCACTTGTGCTCAAGGACGGGGAGGGATAGGAGCCTTGCGTAGAGGTTCGAGAAGCGAAGAGCTTGAGTCGGGTTGCTCAGGGTGAGCTTGCGCTTTATGAGATCGGAGGCATGATTGACATCTGAAGATATGGTGGGGGACGGGCTAAGACTCGGTCAACAGGCGCCCGGGTATGGTGAAGGGGTTGCAGCGATAGTAGACTTACCTCTCGATTATAGACTTGACGATTTCAAAACATGTGTCGTGACGTTGCTGGGCAGCTTCTTCGGTGTCGTTGGGGTCGCTGGGGACGAGGTGGGCTATTAGGCTGTCGATGGCATTGGTGATGCGGTCGGGAGCCATGGCGGCATTGTCGCGCACGACAAGTCGCAGGGGGGTGGGGGCTTGAAGAGCAAGGGTCGTCAATGAATCGGGGAAATAGAAAATGGATCAAGAAACAGGCTCGAGGAAGGCCCCCCAAGAACCAAGCAGTCTGCGAAAGCGTCAACAGTTGTGATATTGAAGTCCGCTGGACAGAGACGCGACAGACGCGACAGCGGGTATTGGTAGTGGCAGTGGCATGGCCAGGTGCCGGAAGGGGTAAGTAGCTGGGACCTGGGAGCCCCGCCAAAAACTGCTGCGCCCCGGAGTATAGGCTACCTTGCCAGTGCGCAGTTCCAGTGTCAGCCATTCTTCGCGGCAAAATTTGGACGACGCTTCATCTGTCGACCTTACCATAACGTCAACCGTGGAGCAGCTCGTCATCGCCTCGACGGCCTCACAATGCCTGTTCCATCATTTTAACACCGGAACCGTGATCGCACCGTCGCCGCCGTTCGTTTCAACAAACTCATGCGTCTTTTCTCCGGGTCGCGCCGCGCTACACTGCCGCACGCGACGCCGTCGCCGACTCTCCTCATATCAAGATGCCCGACATCGACCCCGCGGCTCTAAGCCGCCCGGCTGTCAGCCTCTCGACGCCTGTTCTATCGACAAAGACGCTCGCAGGCTCTACTCCTGGTGCTCCGAAGATCGCCAAGTCGAGCCAGATCATCCCCGCTCGAATTGACCTTGAACCGCTCTATACCGCCCTGAAGGCGGTCATCGGCCCCGAACAATGGGTCGTCTACAAGGAATCCACAACCGAATTTCTAATCGGTACGCATCGCGCGCATGCCATTGCCAGGTGCGCCTATTAATCTAGTCTTCAGGGCGTTTAAACCAGACCGAGTATTCGGAACGTATCGACCCCATCCTCTCCGGCCCCGGAGACAGGGAACACCTACATAACAACCTCGTTGCCGCCATCTACGGAAATGTCACACGAGAGATGCCCGATCAGGGCCTGGCACCCTGGGTCAGCGCCAATGACAAGCCCGCGACCACGGCGGGAAGCAAGCCGGTATCAGGAGATGCCACCGAACGCAGATTAAAAGGAGATGTCATGCAGCTTCCCGCACGGGACCGACGGCGCATCAAGGATTTGGTCCACAATGATGTTTGTAGCTCCCGACTTTTGTCATTTTATCAATACTAACTTGCATCCAGTGGGATCCACACGAGAGCATCTCAACAGTATTCACCGAGGCCCATCGCAAGCCATCGATGGCCATCGAGCCCCCCCCAAGCGCTGTGGGCGGTATTAGCAATATGAGTAAGTTGCAAATTTGGCGGTTTGGGGTTCATCTTTGACTGACCCCTCCAGACTTTGACCTCGAGATTCGAAAGCGATTTGCCCAACCCCTGGCTATCGAGTCGGGCGAGTTTCCTGATATCGGCATGATTACCGGTCGGATGATGCCCTTCTGCTACGAGGCTGGACTGGTCAGCGGTCACTCCTCAGAGGCCCCTCAGTTCATGTCGGTAGCGGTAGAGACCTTTATCAAAGAAGTCTTGACCCAAATATTTAGTCGTACGCAGAGCAACGGTCCAGGCGACTCTGGCAGTGCAGGGTTCGGTGTAGGGACAACTTGGATACAAACCCATAAATACAAGCGACAGCTTGAATACGAAGAAGAATCCGCACAACGCGGGGAGATTACGAGGGACAAGAGCGGCCTATTACCGATCGAGTCAAAGGCGGCCAGCGAGCGCGGGCCTCTGGGCATGGGGGATCTGCGCGTCTCTCTTGAGATGGCTGACAGCGGAATGTCGCAATTCCCCATTCTGATGACCCAGGTGCTGTACGGATATCGAGAAGGCGAACTGGAGAATTGGGACGACTATTCCTGGATCCCACAATATGAGCCTGGCCGAGTGGAGGAAATCCACAGCCTCGCCGTAAATGGCGACAAGAATCATGTCATGGTCAATGGACATGGTGATGCCATGGACGTCGATACCGAAATATGGTGGGAAGGCGCAGAAGACGACGACATGGACATGCTGGACGGTGTCCTAGACTCGTGTCTTGCTGTGGGGTCCTAGATAAGGGACGGCCAGATGCCGCCGACATCAATAGGCCAAAAGAGCAGGGGCGTCAACGATACAGAATTGTCTCAAACGGGAAGATATGAAAGGGGCCGGCGTTTAACGGGCACACAGGCCGTTGTTTGCCGGCATGGAACTGGGGTTCGAACGAATGCATTTGCATTGGCAGGCATCTTTCTTCTTTTTGCTCGGGCGCACAGGGGTTCGGCATTCATTTTTCTTTTGTCCAGTTGAGGGTTCTGGTTGCTCAGCTTTTTTTTTTTTTTTGTTACTGTAACTCTATAGCCGCGAGGTGCCTCGGTGGCGTCTTGGATGAAAGAAGGCGTAGGAGCAACATGGTGAGTGGAAGAAGGATTGAGGGTCATGTACTTTATCACGCTAGGAACGATACCCGAGAAGCTTGCAAGAGGTAGCTCCGTATAACCGTATGTAGAGGCGGAGAAAGGGGAGAGGGAGGCTACTAAGTAGGGACGTGAAATAACGATTGCTGCGAGAGAATACGCGCTTTGCTAAGAGTGAGAATCTAGATAGGTGACACAACAGCGTGCTAGCTAGGATCATAGTATCATGTCTTACAGACGTGCTCCATAGAAGCAGTCGAGGCGAATGGGAATTGCACTATGGAGATTGCCCACAGGGACGATATATGATGCAAATGCCGTCAAGAACTGGTTTTGGCATAGCAGAGACGCAACAAGGGACTGGTTGGCAATTGGCTCGGTTTTTGGTCTTGGCCGATCTGGGCTAATTCCAAAAGGCAAAGCATGCGAGTAGCTGCGTGTTTGACCGCCACTCGACGTCACTGGCCTAGAAGCACTGGAAGGGGAGAAGCTTATCGGGGAAGCCCTGCAAAGGTCCGGGGGGACACTTGGTGCCTGTGGACACCACAGGTTGACACTAGGACAGCCCTGGCGGCGGCGAGTGTTAACCGATGCAAACATGGTCGCGCCAGCGATGCGCCAAGCGAGATGAGAGAAACAGGAAGCGCATGATGAATGTCACGGCAGTGAGATGATAAGCAACGAGATGGGCAATGTGACATGTGTGGTGATGGACAGAACCAGAGGCTCGATCTAGAAGCATGCCATTTCATTGCTTTTGCGAGAAAGCAGCCCTGGTTGGGTGGCGCACTGATCGGGATGTGGTGCGTGTGGCCTGTGGATTGGACGCAGCAAGGTGGCGACGGGGCTTTTTTCCTCGGGGGAGGGGGGGGGAGGGTGGTGCTGGGGCCTGGTAACTGCAGTACATGGTAGAGACATGGCTGCGTGCGGTTTTGGACAGCATCATGTTCCTTTTCTTTTTCTTTTCTGTTTCTGGTTTCTGTTTCTGTTCCGCGCTTGTTTCATCGGCATTGCAGTAATGAGGCCCTTCTTGCTTTTCGGGCTCACACCCTGACTCTGAATTGCGCATCGCAATCACTGCGCGGACGGACACGACATACGGGGATCCAAATAGCACGTAGCAGGCAGCACGCCGAGCACAGCATGCCCCAGTGCCGGATCCCCTGGAAGTTCCAATGGGAGCTCCACGGCCTCTACGGGAGCTGCACCGAATGGCAGCGGGAGTGCATCTGGAAGGAACGCGGTGGCCACATGGTGGCCCCTGCACCTCGTTCTAGAAAGCTTCCCCAGCAGTACCTCTGGAACTCTTTCACGCTGCACTCGTCTCTCCCCCACCTTGTCACCATTCCGTCCCCCCCTCCTTCAACGCCTCCTCTTCCTTGTCCGCCCGCGTCTTTCAGGCCTGCCGCTCATCTTTTCTTATTCAGTGTCCGATTCCCATCTGGGCTGTTTGGCTCAGTTCACCTCTAGCTCTTTTTATTTTATTTTAAGGGAGTCAGAGCAAAGCAGAAATAGCCCTCCTCGTCCTTCTCTGACCTTCCTTCCCACCTCTCCCCTCTCTTTTTTTTTCCCCCCCTTCCTCCCCCACCATTCTATCACAATCACCCCTCCTGCCAACCGCTATCTACGCCTAGCAATCACAAGCCTGTCTGCCAAGCAAACGTAGGCCAAGCATTCAGAAAGAAGGCGCCAAAATTCCCAGAAAGCGGAGACGATACGCACGTCCACGCAGCTAAAGCAGGTCAACGAAAGCAGACACAAGCAGAGCTTCCAGAGGGCCCCGCCCGCCAAACCCACCTCTGGCACATTCCCGCCCTGCTTGGTCCTCCTCTTTGGTCTTTTTCCCACTCTTGTCCTTCTTCTTGGCCGCTTGAGGCCCGTGTCATGACCCCTCCTCTCTCCCATCTTTCGCTTCTTCGCCAATCCTGCTCCGGTGTCAACTTCGCCCTCGACATCGTTCCAAACTTCCCCTGGCTTGCTCCGGACCTAGTCTGACTGGTGATCCGTGTCCGCGCTACTGCCTCTCTTGGACACCCTAGGTCAGGTCCCTCTTGGACCCTTTCTCCATCCAACACCTCCACCCCGGGAATACCGTCATCGGTCAATCCGATCCCGAGTGTTACTTTTGCCAGGATACTACGTAAGTCAGCCCTGTTCAACTCCTCTATGTTGCTCTTCATCAACCCCAATTCCGTCTCGACCCAACCCGGAGCTCTCCCCTGGCTCGCTTACCCGGTCGAGGCGAGCGCAAGGCATGTGGAGCTGGCAAATGAGGGTTTCGCGAGCTTCCCTGGCTTGATGCGGTCACAACTCCATGACTATATCCTCAACTGGGCCATGTTTCGCGCGTTTGCTCTCATGCCTGTGTCCCTGCCGTCTCTCACCAAAGCCAGCCATACGCTGTCTATCTGACGGGGCCCCGCCCACGCCACACGCCCAAGCGCGGATTGCAGCCCGTTTTCCACTTCACTCTCTCTGCCCCCCCTCCAGCTTTGGCCATGCACCTCCACAGCTCCCTTTCCTCGGTGATGCCTGCTTGGTCTCCTCAATTGACCTTGCAGCCCCCTAATAAATGCCTATGCTAACCTCGTACCAGCCCGCTGGGTCCAAGCTCCCTTTTGAGGCAACTAGGCAGCTAGCTGTATGTCCACCTCCATTATCTGCATCGTCGCTCCCTCACCTTCACTCTCTATTTTTGCCCTTCTTCCTCTCCACCAGATCCACACCACCTTCATATCTGTCACGTTTTCTCTCCATATCCTCTACCATGACAATCGCGTTCTGTGTCCATGCTTGAAGCTCACTCCCGCAAGATTCAGGGTCGCAATCTATCGCTCATCTAAACCACGCCCCTCCAGTATCATCCAAATCCGCCAAGAGCCTCCGCAAGACGCGAAGAGCAGAATCGGTCTCGTGCCACCTTTCCAACCGAAAAATTTAAACAAGAACTCTTGAATCCTCCCATAAGACTCACATTATGGCTGGTCCATTCACGAGCCCCTTCGGGGAGAGCAGCAACCCGTTTGGTGGCGGCCGTCATGGTTCTCCGGCTAACTTCATGCACCGCGTTGCCGAAGAAGACGAGAATGATTCCATCACTTCTCCCACGAACATGAACTTTGCACAAGGTGGCTCATCCATGTTCTCGGGTCCTTTTGGTGGTGGCGATGCAGCTGCAGATGGCCCTCCTTCCGCTTCTAGGAATCCTCCGAACCCAGACACCTACCCGGCCCAATACAACTTTAGCCGCCGAACCTCAGTTTCTGCTGAGTCTCTCAAGCCCAGTGGCGGCGAGTCCGATAACTGGTCTCCCCCAAACCACGAGAAGACAGCCGAACAGATCGAACGTCTCAAACGTGCCATAGAGGGCAATTTCCTTTTTACTCATCTTGAGGATGAGCAGAGCGCCCAGATCCTTGGCGCTCTGGTTGAGAAGCCGATTCCCGCCAAGGGAATCAAGGTAAGCAACTCGTAACCAAGCTAGCACGCGCATCGCTGACACATAATTTAGGTAATCAGCCAGGGAGATGCTGGTGACTACTTTTATGTTGTTGAAAAAGGATCCTTTGATGTCTACGTCAACAAGACCGGCTCTCTCCAGCCCGGCATTGACGGCATGGGAGACAAGGTCGGCAACATCCAGGCCGGCGGCTCCTTTGGAGAGCTTGCGCTCATGTACAACGCTCCTCGAGCCGCCACGGTGATTTCGGCCGACAGCGGATGTACAGTCTGGGCACTTGACCGCGTGACATTCAGACGAATCCTGATGGAGTCGACATTTGCTCGCAGAAGGATGTATGAGAGCTTCCTCGAAGAAGTCCCCATCCTAGCCACCCTTACTCCCTATGAGCGCTCCAAGATTGCCGACGCCCTCGAGACAAAGAAGTTCCCTGCTGGTTACGTCATCATCAAAGAAGGCGACCCAGGCGACGCCTTCTACCTCTTGGAGAATGGTGAGGCGGATGCCTTCAAAGGCGATACCTCAAACAAGGTGCTTCACTACAAGAAGGGAGACTTTTTTGGTGAGTTGGCTTTGCTCAATGATGCACCTCGAGCCGCTAGTATCATGGCCTCCACGGACGTCAAGGTAGCAAGTCTAGGCAAGAATGCCTTTCAACGGCTGCTCGGTCCCGTGGAGGGCATCATGCGCAGGACGAAGTATGAGGGTGTCAAGTTGGGCGTCGAGGAGATGGATCCTCTTGCTTCTTAAGGGAAGGGGCTCAAAAGAGGAGGTAGCGGCTGAAGTGAATAAGAGATGAAATGCTGAAGCACATCGGCAATATCGGGCTGCCGGCTGCTGGTCAAGTGTTGGGTTCTTGTTTTTATTCATTTTTATGTGCTTGTGAAGGCAATGATTGGAGGAAAGGTTTGTGACGGCGTTAAAGAGGTTATTCTCCCACCTTCGCTTCCTAAGACAAACATGGCTAGTGATTAGATACCTTAGTTCGGTTGACATTGTTAATAACCATTCACGCTGGTCACTGTTGCACCATGAGCCCTGCTCCAATGCGCCTTCCATCGGCACGAGGAGTCGTGACACAAGCTGGTTAGTTTTTTTGTGTTTTGTTTTTGGTGAATAGTGAATGATCATCTAAGTTTGCTCCTTTTCAAGATTATATATCCTAGCGTCTAGGGGGGTTGAGTCTCATATGATGATAGAAAACCACATTGTTGTAGTATGAATACGCCAGCCCGATCAAATATCCCTTACATGTGATGCTTGTTTGTCGTTTTCCATATAATAAACCCTTTAAATCACCCCGTCCACTTTGTCGCCGCACTCCCTGGGTAGAAACTGATTCTCGTCGAACCACAGCTTCCTCCTTTCTTGGTCATCTCATTTCTTCACTACGCCTCGGCGCCCTGACCGGCCCTTCGGGCGAGCTCCTCGCGGATCTTGGCCTGCAGCTCCTCGACAGCCACCTCGGTCTCAAGCACGCGTCCGACACCGGCGCGCCATGTCTCGTCAAGCATCCTGGCCTCGGCGGCAACGGCCTCCTGGCGGCTGCGGCGCTCCAGGTTGACGAGGTCGACCTCGCGCTTGGTGGCGGCCAGATCGCGCTCGAGGGCCTGCAGCTCGGCTTCGAGGGCGTGGTTTCCCAGGAGCCAGGCGTTGCGGCCGTGGCGCTCGAGCAGGGCAAGGTTGGCCTGGCGGGCAGTGAGGTAGCTGGCGGCAACGGCGGCGGTCGGGAGCGCGGTCGCGGGAGGTGCTGAGGGCGAGGGGGCCTCGTAGCGGGACAAGTCGAGGGGTTCGGCGGTGGCCTTGGAGGCGACGCGATCGAGCTCGGCCTGGATGGCGGGGGAGAAGGAAGGCTCTCGAGTCTCAGGGGCCGGGGGCTTGGGTTGCGACGACGCCTCGGCGTCGATGAGAGCGCGGGCGGCAGCGAGCGCCTCCGGTGCAGGTTCAGGGTCGATATCTAGGATGGGGAAGAAAAAAGGTTAGTCCAAGGCATTGGCGAGAGAATAAGGGAAATGGAGAGGGCCGTACAAGGGAGGGACTCGTGGTATGCTGGTGGGACGGCCATAGCTGCGGGTGAAGTGGTGATGGAGTTTTTGGTGTTGCGACCTGGCCCCGAGAGTCGCCGTTCTTATTCAGTCTGCCTTCTCCTTTTGATTGAAATTTCCGGGGAGCCTGTAAAAATTTAATTCGTACTGCAGGTGTCGGATTGGTATTATTTCTTCTTCGTGGGAATGCGGCTGTGTCACTCGTCGTTTGTATTCGTTCGCTGGGAGTATGTTGTCTGAGTCGTGTAGCCTTGAGGTGCTGCAAGGGAAATTTTAGCAGGTGTGACGCACAGACCAAGCGCAGCCTCACGTCCTCAGCCTCTTCACTTGGGTGAGCTGCGAGTTGCATGACTTAAAATGGAAGGCCGGACCACCATTTGACAACAGGAACGGTTCAAATCAGCTAAGTATGGTTGATAAAGAAATCCTATTTGTATAAAAAAAAAAAGATTGTGGACTATCTTTTGTTCTTATTCCTGTGATTCATTATCTCGACACCATGTCGTGCAATCTGCCACGCAGCTGGGAGGCATCAGTCCACAACTCAGACACCAGAAACTGCGCGGGGCAATCGGCGCTCCCCTGTCTTTCGTAGCGGCTTCCAGCGCGTCCGGCCCCCTCTCCCCGTTGCGCACCCCCTTGGAGCTAAGGCTTGGTGGATGGGTGGGCGGGTGCGTCGCTCCCCACAGCCCCTAACCCGTCCTGCAGGAAAAACAAACCTGGCTCGCTCGCTGGGTCCCACCTGCGCCTGGGCACACGCAAGACGATAGCGATAGCGATAAGATGGGCGCGGGTGATAATGTATTCCAACGACCAAGCGTGGGCGTGTAAGTCGAGCGAGGTGAAGGTTGACTTTGAGCAAGCAAGCGGGACAGCAGCCTCATTCCACACTCTCCCCATCTCATATCAGCCCCCAATTCGAACAGAGGCAAGAACGCCCGCCATAATGCCACGCCCATGATGCAATAGGGTGGAGGGAGATGGGAGAAGCGAAGGGGGTGGTACCCCTCTGGCGCGGCGAACCAGGTTGGCCGCTTCGCCTCCCGGCGTACAATGCAGCACAGCACAGTACGGCAGCGCAAAGCAGCACAGGGAGGGAGGGGAACGCCCGCGTGGCTACCCTACCGGGCTCACCAGGCATGTCACCATTGGACCCTCGCCCCCCCCCAATTGATGCTTTGTGCTACTGCTGCTGCGCGGGACGCAAAAGCTGCCCTCGCCTATGACAACCCGGCCGGCGAGGCGATCGACGCCAGTAGCGTCGTGGGAGCTGCGAGCGGGGTCATATCCTCCTTCTTTCAAGTCCATCAGCCATCAGGGGAATGCCCTTGGAAGGAAGCACCATGCAGTATAGTTCCATAGCATTACGTATAGTCGCTCAAAGGATGTCAGGTGCAGGTTCTGCATTGCATCGAGATGAGCGATTTGGGGGAGGTAGCCTTTGCCTCCCACGCCCTCAACACTTATCGCCCCCGTCTCGGAAAGCACCGTCATCATCTCATCAAGGATTAATGCTGTGCCCGAGTCACGCATCGTAGTACACCCAAGGCAGACACAGGACAGAATACATGTGTAGTGATACAAATGGATCTTGATTGATTCTAATCCATCCACCACCACCTGAGTGGCTGGTTGAGCTTAGCTGTTAATACAATAATACATCCGCCTCCCTTCCAGGAGCACCATAGCTATGCTCCGTGGTCAGAGACGTGATACTCCGTCTTCCACTTCGAGATCTGCAAATAGTCATGAGGGTCCGTCAACTCCATCCGATATCCCTTCCGATGGCCCAACCATTCCCTGTCTTGCTGCCAAAGACTTCCTTGCCATGTTTGTTATTGTTGTTTCCCATTTCGTTTCATTTCATTTCGTGTCGTTTCATAGCAGCGAAAAAGAAAAAGAATGTCAAGCAGATAAAAAAAAAAAAAAAAACCCCAATACACTTGGACCCCCAGATATGCATCACTGTCAATGACAGTGATCATGTACGACTACCGACCTTCGATGAGGACTTGGTTCAAGTCGTCTAAGCCGACGAGCGGCCGCTCTCGGAGGAGTCGGTCTTGGTAAGATCAATGTCCTCATCATCCTCTGCAGCTCCGTGGACAGACTCCTCAAAGACGGGCTCAGGCTCGTTAACCTCAAACTTAGTCTTGAGGTCCGTCATGTGGGAAAAGCTGCTGCTGTTGGAGCGGCGGCGGGCGTTGGTGAAGCGAAACTCTTCATCGACGACATCATCGCCAAAGCATCCCCTTTACAGTGCGTTAGTAACCGACGAGTATAATTTATGCAATGTTATAAACGTACCAATTGCCTCGGCCATTTCCGTCCTTCTTGATCTTCTTGGGGTCCATATCCGAGTGGCCATGCTTGGCAAAGAAACGAGGGAGATGCTCGGAAGGGTGAGCATTACCCTCAGCAAGACCCTTGTGGTCACGGTCGTTGGCCTTGTGGGATCGAGTCACTATTTGCATACATTGTCAGCAAAGAGTTCGTCGCAAAGAGGCCATCATGGCAGGATGGTGAAGCTGACTGATTAAGACGTGCGTGCGTGTGTGTGTGCGTGTGAGAGAGAGAGAGAGAGAAAGGGAGTGTTGTTGTGGTCAAAGTCTTGAAGGATGACAAAACGAGAATCCAAAAGACGATGAGATGGAAAATGGTAGGGAGAGGGATGATACAACAGCCTCAAGTCGACGAGGGGTTTCGTTGCTTTTTAAACGGAAGAAGACCAAACGTCAAGACAGGGAGCAGAGGTGCGGGGCTCCCAAATGGAACGACGAGCGCCTCCACTAAGAAGGGGAAGGGCGGTAACAGCAGGAGCAAAACTTACTTTTGGATTGGAGGGGGGTGTGTTGTTTGGTGGTGGTGTGCGTGTGTCGGAGGTGTCTAGTAATGCGGGAAGCAGCAGGCGAATTGGATACTGCGCGTGTTGCGTTTATCGAAAGGTGTGGGGAGATGGTTGCACGAGCGAGGTGCGTTTGCGCGCGGGCAGAAAGCTGGTGAGCAGGTATCGAGGTATGCGGGTATACACAGGTGTCCTTTGAGGAGTACCTGAAATTGTTGGAGTAAAAGGGAATGAGGTGCAAGGTCAAGTCGCTTCGCGGAGGGCGTTGAAGGACTGGTGCGTGGATGAGGAGAGGATTGTGTTGATGGAGTGCTTGTATGAGCGGTTGAGAGCAATGAGGATGTGATGTTTGGAGTCTGGATTGAAGGTCCAGGAAGGCCGTCTTTATATGCCACAGGTCACGCGAGGGTTACTTAAAAGATGGCATCACTGGATGCCCAATCAGGTCATGGTCTAGGTACCCCAACAGGAGTACCTGAGGTATCGAGTGCCGGACCCCGGGGCGGGAAGGAGGCGCGATGCCGCCTTGGGTCTACGGAGCAGTCTGTACACCTCAGGGCGCTGTCGCCTCCTACCAGTAAGTACCACTTGCCAAGTTGCCTGCTGCTGCCCCCCCCCCGGTGTACGGTCCCGTGCTTTGTTTTGTTGACTGCGATTACGGAAGGCGCCAAGCTGGAGAGTCATCTCTCGCTCAATGGATTCGCCATGATGAGATGGAGCACTTGCCCCATGCAGTCTCCGTACAGCACGTATCGTGCAGTCCATATCCATGATACACCTCTTTTACTGGACCCATCTAATCCGCGCCGCTCGCTGGCTGTCACACTGGCTCTTGCCTTGGCTCCACGCTGCTTCCCCTGTGGGGCCATGACCGGGTCTCGGTCGGGGGCGGGGGTGATCCACAGGGCTCCATTAGCAAAATGCCCCATTCCCGTCCGTCCATCGCGTGACCTGACGCAAGCAGTGGCCGCCGGAACTCTACGCCTTGGAAGAACCGCCGGGCTCTTCGCTTGGGAGCAAAGAGGACACGCTGGTTCCCATTGAGGCGTCGAGGCACGTTTGATTGCTTGGGCCTTGGATGGAGAAACCCAAATCAAACGGCTTGTAGCATGCAATTGTGCCATAACATGGGTCAATCCGAGCCATTGCGGTACCTTGTTTGGCTCGACCGAGGGGGTTGTTTTTTTTTTTTTTTTTTTTTGGTGAGCTCACATCGGCCCAGCCATGTCAGAGCTCAGTGTCATGGGGCTCGATTGAATCTCGGCTCTCCCTGGTACGCTGGCAAGGGTCTGCCAGGAACTGCTACGGTTCGTGTCCCGTCGTAGGCTTGGTTGATACCCTCTCTGTCCGTCTTTTTGCCTAGCTGTGCCAAACGCGGATATGTTGACATCTGAAGAGGCATTGATTTACACGACGATACCAAGCCCCTAGATAGCATCATTGCCCCCCTCGTCCCCGCTTCGAACCAGCATGGGCATTTTCAGCCAACATCATCCCCAGCGGGTCGAGATGCTCCCCGGCCTCCCTGGCTGATAGATGGCGGCTACGCCCTGCGTCGCCCATCTGTTGTTAAACGCCTGCTGGATTCTTACATCATAGCACCGTGTCTCGCTACTCACTCCTAGCATGGCAGCAAGGTCAATTACCCGTCCATTGGTTGTCATGAGAGACGTCCGTCCATACTCGCACCAGGGAGGGGATGCGCCTGTGCGCTACCACACGTGTGAGTTCTGGACCCCATCGTCAAGTGCGTGCGTGCGAGACTGCATGCGCAAGTGCAGGAGAGTGACGGGCAGGTGACCTTGTTGTAGGCGGCTGACGTCGCTGTGGGTCAAGTACCGAGCGTGTCCCTCAATTGATCTGCAGGGGGGGTTCCATGGCTGGCCTCTTCCCCTCAACGACGATTGTATCGAAGCGGGCGTTCGTAGCGTGCTGCAAATGGATGGCAGTTCGAACAGCAAGCCAGGCGACGCACGAAGGCTGCACTAGCAGCCTACGCCTCACAGCTCAAATTGCGGGGGGCCAGGGTATGTGCTCGCGTGTGCGCCAGCGAGCGAGCTTACATAGCTCCCCTTGCAAGCAAGCTCTCAGTTGGTCCGCCTCGGGAGCTCCACGGGCCACAATCGTCATGATGCATCATCTTAGCAGGAACTGAGGGATTGCATTCAGGGGAGATTAGCCGAGGCCACCGTCGTCATATGATGGCAATCACAGAAAAAGCAATGCCAGAAGGTAAACGGGGAGGGGAAGGGGGCGGCTGAGGCGGACACGGCGTTTACCCGCCACCTAAGGTGTGGTCCTAGCTGACCTGTGTCTACCGGTGCCGATGAGCCTCCCTCTTCGCTGTGGAGTCGCCGAGACTCATACAGGTCCCACGGATGACGAAATCGAGGTCCGAAAACAACAAGAAGCAAAGACAGGGTCATCTGCCTGTAACCAGGACCCTCCGCTGCGTTGGACCCTTCAAACCTGGTCCCTCCGATGGCGCTCGCTCCCGTCCGCTCCAGCCTGTGTCGCGTGGTGTGGTGCCTTGTCAAACCGACACCACTGCTGAGTCAAGTGTGCGCCCAGCGCCTGACCCCTCGTACCACCACCATAGACGACAACGACAACCATCCCCGTTCCTATTTTTGTAAACACATGACTGCGAAAGAAGAAAGAAAAATTGAAGGAAGGGGTGGCAGAAACCTTCCGAGATCCATTGCCCAATCACGCAATTGAATTGAGTCTTGGTATCTGCTTTCGGGGCTGCTCCCCTCAGCTCGATAGCCCAGGATTTCCAGATCTATGATTCCCAATGCCCAGGCTGCCCCCAGCCCCCCCGATGCCGCTGCAAGGGACCATGCTGAGCCACAGCTTCCACGGGCGCCTATTTCCAGCGCTTCCCTCTCGCCACGGGGGACGAACCCGTCCCCAACAAAGAGGTCCCATGACCGCAAGCTCCGCCGCAAGCTCCCTCCGGAAGACTCCACGGAACTCCACCCCAGGATATCGCCAACTCCGAGATGACTGTGCTGCCAGCGAAGCCCGGTTGCCAATTTGCTGGTTCGCCTGTGCAATTGACAAGTGTTCTCATCATTTCCCTCGCAATTAACCTCTCCACCAACCAGCCAAGTCAGGTCGGGTAAACATCCTCTCTGGACACCCCTCCCCCCCTCTCCTCTCTCTCCAATCTTCGCCAATCCGTCTCCTCAGCCAACCATGGGTCGTGAACCGTGTCAAATAGCCTTCACCGTACGTGCCTAAACAAAACACTCCCACTCCTCTCCGACTGGCCGCCATCGCCGTTGATAAGAAATTGCACTGTACTGTCCCGCAGTCCAGGCAAGTGCCCGTCAATAAACCTCGGCTTGCCATCGCGGCTCCATCCGTTGGTGCAAGATACGACCCGCGATTCAGCACCTCCATCGCCATTTCGTCACGGTGACTCATCAAGATAGCAACCCAGGCAGCATCAATTTCGTCCTGCATCGGACTTGTAGAATCACGACTCTCGCGCACTTCCTCATGGCCCCGTCCTCTAGTGAATTCACTCAGAATGCATACGCATGAAGTGTCCCCACTGCACCATGCCTCCAACTCAATCATACAACTCCTGGAAGAGAAACCGTTTTATCATCATTGCGCATTTTGCGTTTTCTTTCAACTAAATATCTACCCTTCATACGGCAACTTTGTCCCTTCACCAATGGTGGAATAATTCAATCCTGCGCCGGAATTATGTACACACAGCCTCTGTCCCAATAATAGCTGCTACTCAAACACATCACCATTCAGTTGCACCATCCTCCACATTTCAGCACCCTATCCAATCCTTTATCGTTTGCCCATTTTGGAAAACTCGTTCTGGTACCGCAGCTTGAAGCCGTTGCACAGAGCTCGCATGTCAGGATACTGGTACCCCTTGAGCTCAAAGCCCTGAGGGATAGCCCGCACTGGTAGACCGATCACCTTCGCCGACTTGCTTGCCTTGAATGCCAGCCAGAAGTATCCTGGGTGCTTAGGATCAATACAAAAGGCGTACGCCGATCGGTTGGGGTTGGCGTCGATGTATGTTGTCAGCCATTTTTCTGTGCATGTCGTTAGCATCTTGTTCATCAGCATCATTATGCATTTGCAAATCCACTTACCAGTTTCGCCTCGGGATCGGTTCTGGTATTTGTCATTTCGCATCATCTCCTCCACCTTGCGGGCCATAGCCTTGACGTGCTCCACAATCAACTCGTCCAGATCACTATATGTGTACTTGCCGCCAACTCGGAGCAACTTGCCCACGGAGAATTCCGTCTCCTTCTGCATTTCCAGCACATCAATGTGCTGATACACTCCATCCGCCACTTTCCATGTGATAGCCAGGTGGTCATTACCCTTGGACGATGGTCGAATAATAACTTCGCCTGGGGGCTGGGATCCCAAGAACTCTTCGGCTTGCGTCGAGTTGAATGGCTTAAAGTTGGGGTGTTTGACGACACGCTGCGTTCGACCTGTGGTCTTATCCTTCTCCTGTAGCTCCTCCTTATCCGCTGCCTCAAGAGCGTAGTCCCATCCGTCTCGGCCATAGTTGATGGGTCGCTTGTACGGGATACGTAGGGCATCCTCTCGCATTGTCAACTTGGCCATGAAATCCTTGTAGTTGACGTCCAGGATCTTAGCTCGCGCTGTCTGGCCCACGCTAAGCACTTCCTTGATGGAAGAGCGTTGGCTGACTTCATGAGCTTCCGCTCTGCCCTCGATGCCACAGTCAAGCTTGAGGATGGCGAAATCATCCTTGACCATACGAACATTAACAGGTATGATCATGCCCTCGCACAAGGTGTTCTTGGTCTCTCCCGTGAACATGGTGAAGATTTCCGACGCCATCAAAAGGCTGAAGTTTCTTCGAAGTTCTTCGTAGGGTGCCTGCAGTTCGGCACGAATCGTTTCCAAAGTCGCACGCTTGCGTTGGCTGTAGTTTCTCTCCAGCTGCTCGGCATATTCCTCGAGAACAAGCTCGTTCACCTTGTCCTGCTCGTCTTGCTTGAACAGTTTCCGTACAATAGCGCCAGGTCCGTTTTCATCTGTCTCAGCCTTGACGTCTTCCTCGTCAAGCTCCAGAGCATCAGCCGCCATCTTGCGACCAAGTTCGTAGTCTTCGGGATGAACACGGGTATTGTCCAAGGGATCCGACGATGGGTTGGTGGGCTCGTATTCGATAAACAAGAAACTCGCGCAGTTGTTCCAAACCCTAGGTCCGACAACGGGGAGCTTTCCGCTATCAGGATCACCCACGAGTTCATCTCGGGTGTTGACGGCGCCGCCATTGGCATTGATGGCCTTGATAACGCTGCCGGCCTTTCGCGGGCCAAGACCAGAAACGTACGGGAGCAGATTGGCCGTATACGAATCGGTCATGGCCTCGTTGATATCCACACCACAGAGGTTGACCATGTCAACCATGGCAGACTCAAGATACTTAGCCAGCTTGTCGGCGGGGAGAAGATTCTGGCACGGGTGGAAAGACAGGGATGAGACATCCTTGCCAAGAGCCGCGTACTCCTTCATGGGGTTTTGCATGTATCGGGCCAAAGCGATACAATACCTGGTCACGGGGTTGAGAGACGGGTGCTCGCCATGGGCTCGAGGGCTGTCCTTGTACAAGCGTGCAACCTCGTCGTTGACCACCACAACTTCCAGGGGTTCCGTTCGATAGTCGTTGGTCTCGGGGTCATCAAACTCGGGTCCCATAAGACCCTTCTCGCTGACCAGAGTCTCCAGGTCGCGAACCAGCTTGTGGGAATCGGCAGACCAACCACAAACACCAAGCACATCAGGTCGACGGCGTTGAACGAGGTCTACAAACTCTTCCCGCTGTCTCTCGTCGCGACCAAGATTGCCAAACTTGCCCTGTTCGAGCACTCGGCCGTCCTCTTCGACCCAAGCCCAGCAGATGGGGTCGCGAGCAGCGTCACCCATACCGTTGGAGAGAACCAGAACGCGAGGGGTTGTACCCAAGATCATGCCCTTAGGTTTGTAAGGGGCCTGATCAAGTCGCTTGGCGTATTCTTCTCGGCACATCTTCAGAACTTCATCCTGACAGAATGTACGGATGACTTCCTTTACGTTCTTGGCAACAATCTTTTCCAACTTGGGGTATGCGAGATCCAGCACCTTTTTGCGTTCCTCACGCCATTGTTCGGCCCGGTCACTGAAGTTCTCAGACTCAAACTCCTGGTAGAACTGTCGCCGGAAGTCATATCGGGCTGGCATGACAAGCTTGATCTCAACGAGACCCTCTTCCTCGGCCTTCATCATCTTGAGGAACAAGTCAGGCTGGTGCACCAGGTCAGCGATGGCTTGGTTCTGAAGATATTTGATCTCATAGTACGGGTGAGTATCATCGATCCTGCGCAGGCCCTTGTCGGTTCGGCGACAGCTGATCTCAGCAGCTTGGTAGTAAGAGTTCCGGAAGTGCTTTCGCATACGAGGGCTCGCGAAGAGTTCTTCCGCGTACATCTGGCGTGCTGCGCTGATGACTTGGTCACCGGTGCTGAAGTTGCCGTCAATGAGGCTGTCAGCCAAGTCCATGGGATACTGAGCATCATCATCAGGAGAAACCTTCTTTCCCTGACGCAGGGCATTCTTGGCCAACTGATCCGCAGTTATACCGTAGGCCCGAACAAAGGTGTATGCTTTGCCTTGTCGGACCCGTTCCAGCAAGCTTGACTTGGATCCGGGCCGCTTGGTCTGAGAAGCGTTGCCCGAAATGGCAGCCAGATCCTTCAGCTGAGGGCCATACTGGAATTGCAAATAGTCCTGCATGTCTTGAAGCTCCTCCATAGTGGTGGCTTCGGGGATCATTTCTTCAATGATGGGATCTTCAACCCCAAGAGACTTCAAGTTATCGTATGTCTTCTCAAGAGAGTTTCTCTTGTCCACAAAGGAGCGGAACTTGATGTCTAATTCCAGAATTCTCCAAAGATCGTCCTGATTCAGCAGCTTCTCCGCACTTATGACATACTCGGGCGCATCGGGATCGTCGCGGTTCGGGTTTCTGGTTTTGCGTGTGTGGAGGAGGTAGTCTTTGCGGTGCTGGAAAACATATGGCACTTCGACTTCGTCGACAATAAAGAATTCGAGCACCTTGCCAACAGCCTTGCCAAAAGGAGTCTGCAGATCAGGCGACAGCCCCTTCTTTGGCCACAACTGGTTAGTAATCCATCGAGCCTCCTCTCGAAACTGGTCGGCCGTGAGCTGGAGGTTCTTGAAGGTCTTGCGATCAAGCTGGAATCGCTCTGGTTCGTCAGTGAAGCGGATTTCATTGTCTTCGTCGGTAAGAAGCTTCTCCTTGAGCTGCGATGGCTCGAAGACATCCTTCAGTTCGATAGCCTGTTCTTCTCGTTCGCGGTCTTCCTCCTCTTCTTCCATCTGCAAGGCCCAGTCGTAATCCTCGCCATTACCAAAGATGGCCTCCATATCGTCGAGAGCGTCCTTATCAAGACCAGTAGTATCGACAACGCTTCCAACACCACGATGGTCTCTGGGTCGGGCAACTTCGGCATCTTCGCGTTGTTTGATTCGGTCTTCTTCATCCTCGGGATAATCCTCTTCAATGAAATCATCAAACTCGTCATGTTGCGCGCGTCGCCCATATGGTCGCTGATCAGCCATGTCTTCGTCGTCGTCTGAGAAAATTTCTTCGAGACCACGTCGCTCGGGTCCGCGTTCATCTTCACCACGATGTCCGCGCTTGAGGCGCTTGAACTTTGACTAGAAGAACTAAGTCAGCACCAAACAGGAGACAGCACGCCGTCCCAAGGGAAGACCGAATAATTACCTGACTTTGAGGTTTGGGTCGCTCGCCAAATTGTTCGCCAATCAGCTCCAAATCATCTTCGTCGAGCTGTTCTTCTTCTTCTCGGTCGCGAGGTTCCCGCTTCCTCTTGATCACAGGGCGCACATCTCCATCAGACTCTTCGGCCTCCTCCTCGTCATCATCGTCGATGAAGCCTTCGCGAATCTAACATCCGATCGTGTCAGCTGTCAAGTTTTGTCGCGATTAATCAGGTCGAGGGAACAAACCTTTCGCGCTTCCTCCTCATCATCGTCGTCCTCTTCTTCCTCGCTAGAATCTTCAATGCGACCGCGTTCTCTGCCTTGGCGCTCGCGGGTCCCCTCATCAAAGGACTCATCCTCCTCCTCGTCATCCAACTCGGCCTCCCCAGAAATCAAATCGCGCATGCTGTTGCTCATCTCGACGGTTCGAGTCTGCTGTCGCGCAGCAAACAAAAGCTAGCTCGAGAGCTTCAACGATCGATTGTCAGAGTTCGCGCAGCGCCAAGATCTCCAAAGAGAGATCTCTTTCGTAAATTCGTGCGATGAAAAGAAATTAAATGTAGTGCAATGATAGACGGGAAGGGGCGTGAGAGAAGGACTTTTTAGGCACCTCCTGCTTCACGGATTTTTTGGAAAGCGTAGCTCAAGACACACGTTCAGCCTCGTCGCGACTGGCAGGGATTGTGCGGATTATAGATCTCCCGTGCCGGGCCATCAAAGTCACAAAGCTTGTCTGCGTGTGTTACGTAATCACGCCTCCACCCAGGACTGGGGATCAGGAGGTACCTTGCAGCATCGGAAAAACAGCAGCAGGGTACCTTGGTTGGAAGGTCGAAACAACAGGGGAATCTTTGGCTCACAGTATGCCACACATCCTATGCAAGGCGTGTGCATCCAACACCTCCTTTTGATTCATGCTACGGAGACTGTGAGAATTTGGCCAATGATGATTGCATTAATACGCGATAATATTGACTGGGTTCGTCACTTTCTCCCCTTCTCTTTTGAGGAGGGCTGTGCATTTGCTCGTGGAATTCAACGATGAAACGAACGAATAGTCCAAAGAAACCGAGATGTATCAACAGAACCACATAATAGTTCATCAATGTTTTCCGTTTGGTTTGGCTTGTTTTTCTGCAGATCCGTGGAACATTGCCTAATTTTTACCCTGCATCTGATCCCAACCCAACGTTGGCTAAAGTTGGGATGAAAGAGCATTTCAATATAATAAGAAGTCTACCCACACTTGCAGTGGTAAATATATAACGGCTATTATTCAGCAATCAGCTCTTGCATAGAACTGTCGTCCGGTCATATAGCCGATAGCAGCGGAATACCCCTATCCATCAACATGACGCAGTTCCTGGAACCCGTCTAAGCGCCTGGAGAGCTTAGGGCCGGTGTAGGGGGGACCCGCTCAAGCGAGGCTCCATGCTCCCTGCGCGCGTCTCCAAGAGTCGCATTACGTCCCTTGGGCAGACGTGCCGGGTCGATAGGCTCAACTGGTGGCCAATCAGCGGGGCACTAGAGCCCCTTTGAGACAGAGGCAACATCACATCGCGTCGAGGGGCCATGACGCTTGTCCGAGATGCCACATCCATGGTGCCTGAATGGTGGTGTCGGCTCATACGGCCAAATGTTCCAGGAATCAAGCCACCAGAACCACGAGTAATGGCATTCGCTTCAAGACCAGACGAGCAATGAGAGCGAATCGAGTTATCAATAATCAGACCTCACGGCCCTGCCGACCTGAGACGGCCGAGCCCAAGTGGTCCGCCACTTAAGAAGCCCCCCGGGAGCGCCATCGCCGAGTGACCAGCGTCAGTCTTCAGTAACAGGGCCATCAATCGCCTCCTTAGGCCTCAACTCGCCGCTATTATGCGTTCAGTCGTCAGCTCCTTGAATGAATGCCGCAGAAGGCCTCAGACACAAGGCCCACTCTCGATCCAAACCAGTCCGTTGCTTGCCCCTCTTGGTGATTAGCATGGCCTTTTTAAAAAGCAGCGTCATCTCCACGCTGCCAGCCTCGTTGTAAATCCTTTGTTTTGCGCCCTCTCTCCACTGCCTTCGTTTGCCCTGACTTGCCTTGCGCCTCCAAACCCACTATCCGCCTACGTCCTAGGTACCAACTGCAGCGCGACGCCAGCCACTCCCATCACGTTATCGTGGCCGAACCCCGCCCTGGCCCCGAACAAGCGCAACCACCACTGTGATAGACGACATTCGCCCTCACTGCGTTCTTCGTCAGCGACGTTCCGCTACATCAGCAAGCCGTCCCCACGACCGATCCGGGCGCCTACACCTTGTAAAACCCCTAGCCCCTCTGTCTCGCATCTGGGATTCTCCACCGACAGACAGCTTGTGGTCCATCCCCGCTGTAACCCAACATCAGCAGCGCCCCCAACCTGTCGCTTCGCATTGTGCCTTAACCACATCCTTTGCCTGCAGCATCCAGCCAAGAATTTCGACCCGGCGACTCACCCCGATCGTCTGGTCTCTCTCTTGCGGGCCACAAAATCTGGTCAGCGCTCTGCGTGCATCACAACCCACGCTCCCACGCTTCATAGAGCTGGTCTTCGCCCTCTACCATCGCTGCCCATTCCTCACCGCGGGGAACGCCCGCCACCCCGGTTGATCTAACCTTGAGCCCAACCCCAGGCATCACAGCGCCCGATAGCCGACTGCCACCAAGCTCACCAAATACGAACCACTCTACCGCTCGCCCATCATGGCCGATCCTTTCGCTCCGCGCTCTATGAAGCGCAAAAATGTGAAGGGTCTTGCCCTCAAGGCTGCCCCTCAGCCCCCGCCAACCGCCGAAAACAGCCGACACGATTTCGACTCTGGTCGGGACGATGGTGGCAAGGATGGCCAGCTGGAGATCGGCATCGAGTACAAGCTAGATCTAAGACCTGAAGATCTCGAGGTCATGAAGGAGCTGGGCTCCGGCAATGGAGGCACCGTCAGCAAGGTCAGGCACATTACGACGGGAACCGTCATGGCCCGCAAGGTATGAGCTGCATATTTCTCCCATGAACCCCATCCTTTGTACTCATGCGCCATTAGGTTATTCATGTCGAAGCCAAGAAGGAGATGCGAAAGCGAATCGTTCGAGAGCTTCAAATCATGCACGGGTGCCATTCTGATTACATTGTCACATTCTACGGCGCCTTTTTGAATCCCAACAACGACGTCATCATGTGTATGGAGTATATGGATGTTGGGTATGGTTCCCAATGCCAAATGGAACATTCATCATCGGATGTGCTGCTAACCCGAGAAATCCAGTGCTCTTGACCGTGTCTCGAGGGTCTTTGGACCTGTCCGCGTGGACGTTCTAGGCAAGATTGCAGAGGCTACGCTTGGCGGATTGACATATCTCTATACCAAGCATCACATCATGCACCGAGACATCAAGCCTTCAAACATCTTGGTCAACTCCAGGGGTCACATCAAGTTGTGTGATTTTGGTGTCTCTGGTGAACTGATCAACTCCATCGCCGACACTTTCGTCGGTACATCGACTTACATGGCCCCTGAGCGAATTCAAGGAGAAAAGTACACTGTCAAGTCGGACGTGTGGAGTTTTGGGCTGAGCATTATGGAAATGGCAATTGGAAAGTTTCCCTTTGGCGCGAGCGAGCAGCTTTCAGATGGGGACTACGCGCCTGCCGGTATCCTGGATCTTCTCCAGCAGATTGTCCACGAGCCCGCCCCAAGACTGCCCAAGAGCGATGCCTTCCCCAGCATTTTGGAGGATATGATTCAAAAGTGTCTTTACAAGGAGCCCGAACGTCGACCAACTCCTCAGGAGTTGTTTGTAAGTCGCCTGACATCGCTCTTCACTCCAGAGCAGAGCTAACGGTAATAGGATCGTGATCCATTTGTCCAAGCAGCCAAGAGAACACCAGTCGATCTTAGGGAGTGGGCCTTTGGCCTTATGGAACGCGATAATCGCAAATCCCACCTGGCACCCCAGCTATCACCTTCGACCCAAGACCTTCTCCGCTCAAGCGACTCTCCAACCTACCAAACCCAGACTGACGACCGAGCCGTCCATACCCCAACCTCAGGCGAGATCCCCATTGGAGGGGCTGGAATCGTCTCGCCCCGAGACCAAAACCCAAACCGTTCACCTACCCGCAATGGCGGCTCCAGCCGCGCGCCAGGCAGTGGTCACCCCGGCCTTGGGCCCAGAGTCATCTCTGCGAACTCGATACCCAAGGCTTCCGGATATCCTGACAACGCCGGTCCCATCAGCGCAGGCTCAAACACATTCAGCTTGCCTGTTCGACCTGGCCCTCCAGGCGGATCCGCTCCTCCTCTGCCGCGAAAGGAGACGCCCGACGATCTTCGAAGGGAAAGCCGCCGACAGGCAGCGTTTGGTCGGCCACCAAACCCCGGCTACGGCGCATAGAGCTCTTCATCACCTCGGCATCGGAGTGTCTTGCAAAAGTTCTTACCTTCTGACCATTTACCGCATTAACAAGGCGGCTTGATCCTCTGATATTCTTTTTAGCATATCTCGGCGCAATTTTTGACGTTGTTATCGTGATCTTTACGGTGATCATCGGCTCTGAATCCTGCACACTTGGCCTTGGTCCAAGTGATTTCGGGCTTATACACACGCACACTGACGCTCTGAGAGACAGTGGTGCGCTACACTCGCTATTCTGGAGCCCTGCCTGGCCTTGTGGAGGAGGTCCTGTGGTTGTAGCTGGGCCTGTTTTGTAGGCAAGGTAGATGAAATGAACCTATGTTTGAATACTGGGACCAGTCACAAGTCTCTACGGGTACTTGCATGGTGACGACCACGTAGTTGTGCAATAATGGGTTCCAGCCACCTCGTGGATTTTATTGGCAGTGTCAGTCATAAGACAGCGATTCTACTCATGGCTAATCTGTCGTCCCTCGAATCCATTTTCCAAAACCTCGATCAGCTCGTCCAGTGACTTGATGACCAAATCTGTATACGCATGCTCTGCCAGCTCCGCGTTTGCGCTGTTTACCAACAACACTGTCGCAGCGCCTGCCCTGCGGCCTGCCGTGATGTCATCGATGGAGTCGCCCACCATGATGAGGCCCGAGGCGTCGGCGGAGCCCGCTTCGTTCTGCAGCCCCCAGCTCTGCGCAATGTGCAAAATGCCCGCGGGGTTAGGCTTGGGCGGCTGGAAGGCACGCGTGACGACGGGGTGGAAGTGGGAGCCCTGGAGGAACTTTTCAAGCAAGCTCTGGACAGGGAGGTCAAAGTTGCGGGTGCAGATGGCCTTGGGGACGCTCCTGGAGTCGAGGTAGTCCATCAGAGCGTTCAGGCCTGGCTGGGGAGCTTGGGACTTCATAGCTTCGCTCTCGATGGCTCTGATGGATGCGTGGGCGCCAGGCTGCTGGTCGGCTGGCAACGTTTCGATGTGCTCCAGTATATCGCTGCCTTGGGCGATTCCAAGAACGGTTCTCATCTCACCAAACATGTAGTTCTGAGGGAGACTGCAAATTGTCAGGATATGCTCTTCGAATCATCAAGTCTCGAACTGAAAGGATATACGGATGGGTAATTCAATAAGCGTGGTCAGCAAGGCCAAGGTGAAAGTAACCATATCAAAGGTGGCTGCTCATCATGACATCGCGAGGGGTAATGGTATAGGGTAGGGCATGTCGACATGGATTCCATCAGGTAGCCATGTTGCTTACCAGAGTGTACCATCCATGTCAAAGATTACACCTCTTAGCTTGGTGCCTGTAATGGATGGGGCATCTGCGCTCTGTTTCAACGGCGCGAACCGCTTGGGAATGCTTGAGGCCATGGTGGAGAGGAGACGGCGCATGGAAGTCAGGAGGGCAACAGCAAGTGAGAGTTCCCTTCGAAATCGTCAGACATGACAAGCCACCATGGTATTCAGATCTTACAGTAGAGAGGAATTTGATATCAGTATCAGCAGGAAACAGATTGTGACTTTTTGAATAGGTTATCACAGGAAGAGGGATATGGCTTAAATCGTGATCCTACAGATATGGTTTCAAGGTGGGGGCTTAGGCTAGGCTAGGCCTAACAATCCACTCTGACTTATTCATCACATCGCGGTCGCAGCGTGTCATTATTTCAAAAAGAAAATCGGATAAAAAAAAATACAACGTGCAAACTTCGAAGCTGTCTATCAGGCTGGAAGATGGTGTTTCAGATACTCGATAGACACTGGTTAACTGAGGGAGAGGAAGCGCGCGATTTTGAGACCTGGGCACACATTACAGCCAGCTGGAAGCAAGGGGTGGAGGTTTCACCTGACAGCTCACATTATTCCCGACGCCTCTGGAGAAACCCACTGGTATAGAGTCTATCCTGAAACAGGATGGATAGCATTTGCCACCACATGTCTTGCCTCCGTCGAGAGATAGACTGGGCGAGGTTGATGGAGTCTCGCGCTTAAGCAGATGTTGCGACTTCCAACGTATTGTATTGGTCTTTTAAACGCAGCTGGGTATCAAGGAGATGCCTCACTGGGAAAGTCGATCAAGAAAATAAAGTTGATTGGAAGAATATGGCATCAGCGCTCATGTGACGCAAGTCTCTGGGACGCTACGGGGCATGATTTGCGCTGGTGACATTCCGTCTCAGCTTACAGTTGCTGTGAGCGTGGCCCCGTGCGTTTTTTTTTTTACAAGTGTTGTGCACACATGCTATCGCTTAGTGGTAGCTTAGGCTATTACAGTGGTTGCATTTGGTTTTGATTCAGACTGGTGCATGTTGCTTTGGCTTAGGAAAACCCAGAGGGTATAAAGGGGCATGAGTTAATACGGAAGTCTTTTTCTTTTTCTTTTTTCCTTCCCTCCTATAAAGTTTCATTTAATCCTCATTCTTGCCCCTTGAACGTATGGTCGTGTTTTGATGAGTAAAAGAGAGATGAGTTTAACCTCAAGGTTCTGAATTACCATATCGAAGTTGCAGGTGGGTGCGTGGGTGGGCGGGCCCAGAGTTTATGTGCCTGACATTAAGTAAACAGGGGTCGTCGTTGAGCCAGGTGCACATGCCCACAAGGGTATGTGCAGTGTCTCTGGCGATAACTCTATCAAGGTATCCCATATCAATTGAATATTGATGAAGAGGATAATCCAGAACAGCACGTCGCGGACGCTGTCTTGAAGCGGGAAGTCAATGATAAGAACGGCACATAGTCCGTCAGATGACGGCATCATGCGCCAATGACGACGCGGTACAGCGCAAGCTCGTTGCGCCAAGGGAGTCCGTCCAGCGACCGGGCGGGCCGTTGTTACGGTCCAGCCAGCCTCCAATCTCCATTCCCCTTCACTGCTTGGGTCTCCACCACAGCTTTACAGTGGCGCAAACACGGAAGCGTCATCCCTCTCACAGGAGCATCCAGTAAATCCTGCTCTCGACATCAGCCTCACCCTTGCACTCGTTTTGACGTGCTTACGTCGCACACTGCTACACCAGCTGCCCGGCCTCCAACATCGCCATAGCTTCCCTTATGGGGGCCATCGGCAGAGAATGAAGATCGCTGGCACCGGAAAACATTCTGAAGAGCACGGCGACGCGAGACGGCCATGAGCTCCACCGCGACATCCTCCATGGGCGCCTGGCCTCCCTCTCCCAGGCGCCCCTCGCAACGAATGGTGCGCATTCACCTCGCCCTCGGCCGCCTTGGGCGCAGCAGAGATCCCCCGGAACACTCGAATATTGACGATTGGCATAGAAACTCAAGAACGGGACCTTCATCATCCCACGAACGGGCGAACGATCTAGACAGGAATTTTCGCTGCGGACCACAACCAACCCCACCAAAACACAGACCAAATACAGGTCTCTCAGTGACGCCGAATCGTTTAGGGAGCGCCTCCAGATTGTCGCATACAACATCAAGCTGTTCGCCATTCTGAGGTGGGCTTGGCTGCAGACGGATGAAGGCCATGGCGTCCTCAAGTGTACTCTGGCTTATGTTCTGGGTAGCATGGGAACCTTTTTCCCTCTGCTCTCACATTTCCTAGGCAACCGAGACGGGAAGCACATCACAGCGACCATAACTGTCTATTTTCACCCGGCGCGAACGGTTGGCTCAATGCTGGAGGCTGTGGTAATTGCCATCATTGCCGTCTTTTACGCCGTCCTTATATCCCTTCTCGGTATGGCCATCTCCGTTCTTGTGCGGACGAAACTTGGCGCAGCGGGCGCTGCCCATGGTCTTATCTTGTTCTGCTGCATTGGAATGGGTCTTGGTTTCGTAGGATGGGTCAAGGCGAAACTCAACAACCCTCTTGTCAATGTTGGATCCACGTTGACTTCCATCGCCATCATCTCGGTCATTACGAAGGATGAGGCTGTCCACGGTGGATGGTTCGACGACGACAAGATTGTTCAAGTACTCAAGATGCTTGTTATTGGAATTGGCTGCACTGTTGGCGTCAACGTGCTCGTATGGGGCGTCTCGGCAAGGCGCGCGCTACGAAAGTCCATCATAACTGGCACGGCGTCTCTAGGAGACAGGCTTTCGTCCATCACGAAAGCATTCTTGTCTGGAACCGAGGATGAGTTCTGGACCGCTGAATATTCGCAAGTTTCTGCGCGGTACAACGCTGCCTATACTAAGATAAACGGCATGCTTCGTGAAGCCAAATTTGAGCACTATTTCCTCGGGCGAGAAACCATCTATGTGCTCGACAGGCGTCTGGTGAGATCTATCGAGACGCTGTCTCAGGCCATTGGCGGTTTGCGAAGTTCGCTTGAGAATCAGTTTGTCCTGCTTCGTGAAGACCCGGCATTTGCAGAGGGCCCCGGTATTTTGTCGTCATCCTCATCCATGATCTCTCCTAGCATAAACCGCAGGACCTCGTTCCTCGACGAGGCAGCCAATGCGCTATCTGTGATTGACGAGTCTGGCGAAAGTGAAGAGGAACGGCGTTTGAATGGAAAGAACAAGTCTGACTCCGAGCTCGACAAGGAGCCTGTGCTTCAGTCACCATCAGAAATCTTTGCTGTTTTCATCCAGCTGCTTGGACCTTCCATCAAGTCGCTGGCTCATACCCTGTCTGAGATCCTGCGGGAACCAGCATTTGGAAAAGATCCAAATGTGCATATTGCCGTCAACGAGCAGTTACGTGATAGTCTCCGAGATGCTTTGAATCTGTACGAAAATGCCAGGGCTGATTCACTGCAGGAGCTTTACCGTATTATCCAGCTGGGACGAGCAAGATCAGTCGCAGTTCAGGCAGATATCGAAGAGGTTGCTGCTGCTTGCGGTCACTTTTCGTTCAGCTTGCAAGCAGTTGCTGAAGAAACAGATGCCTACTTGGATGTTCTGGAAGACTTGAAGTACACCACAGAGACTGGCAAGCGATCCTGGAGTTGGCTCCATATCTGGGAGTATCTGTCCTTCAGATCCAAGTCACACGTGGATGATCCCGAGACCGAGGCCTTGCTCCCCAAGGAGCCCGTGAGGAGACTGCGTAAATCGCAGCTCCCAAAGGGCATCCCTGACACCATGGTCCAACGAAGGGATACTTTTAGTTGGGACGCGGCCCCGCAGTCTAGCAAGTTCAAGCGTAATTTCTCAGAATCCATTCTTAAAATTATGAGGTTTGTGGTCCGAGAGGATATCCTGTTCGGTCTCAAGGTCGGCATTGGCGCTTTCCTCTGGGCTATGCTTGCGTTCCTTCCAGCAACGAGGCCTATCTACCAGACATGGAGAGGCGAATGGGGTTTGCTGTCGTTTATGATTGTTACTGGCATGACAACCGGCGCTGCCAATACGACGGGGACTGCTCGATTTAAGGGTACTATTATCGGCGCCATCTGCGCTGTCACGGCGTGGACTGTCAGCCAAGGAAACGGAATCGCACTTGTTTTTATTGGAGGCATTGTCGCGTTTGGTAATTTCTACTGGATTTTGGCCGTTAAAAACGCACCTCTCGGTAGGATCGCCATGTTGGCGTACAACGTGAGCACACTGTATGCGTATAGTATTTCGCAATCAGTCGACGACGACGACGACGACGAGGGTGGCAAGAACCCCCTTATTTTTGACATTGCCTACCACCGAATTATCGCTGTCACGCTCGGTATCTTGTGGGGTGTGATAGTATGTCGAGTTCTTTGGCCAATCTCTGGTCGACGCAAGTTCAGAGAAGGTCTCTCTGTCCTCTACTTGCAAATGGGGCTTATCTGGAAGCGAGGACCTCTTACTGTTGCTCCGGATAGCAATAGCTTGTTGGACTACATGCGAGAGGGCGAGCAAGCTGCTTTGCAGCGCTACGGTATGTTTAAATAAGCCGGTGATGATTGAGATGTATGCTAATTTGGCCGCTAGCCTTCAAGCTTCAGAGTCTCAGGGTTGCTGCGCAGTCCGAGTTTGAGCTCCGAGGGCCCTTCCCGGATGCAGCCTACGTTCGTATTATGCGCTCTACGAAGCATATCCTCGATGGCTTTTACGCCATGCGTTTGATGACGCTGAAGCATGATATGTTATCAGAAGGCGAAAAGGCATTACTGGAATTCACCTCTGCCGAAAGAAAGCGTCTATGCGAGCGCATCTGTCACGTTTTCCAGGTCCTGGCTTCGTGCATCATGCTCGAATACCCCTTGACCGATGCTATTCCCACAGTTGAGAACAATAAGGATCGTCTCCTGGGTAAAATTCATCTTTTCCGCAAAGAGCACATGGCCGCGGAGCTCAGCGGCGTCGGCCCTGTCGTCCGGTTGGAGGAGAAGGACTACGCACGGCTGTACGCCTACACGCTGGTGACACTTCAGGTTGCGGCTGAGCTGAACAAGGTGCGGCGCGAGGTTGAAGCGCTGTTTGGTGTCCTGCACGAGGAGTCGTTGTTGCTGGAGTAAAAACATGTCTTTTATCACTGAGGGAGGCGGAGTTTTATTATTTCTTTTCAATATTCTGCTTAGGCTGTGCTTAATCAAGGGGTTCCGGAGGATTAGATAATGAAGAACATAGCTGTAAATGTCTCAAATGATCTATCATTGACTCGTGAGTTAGGAGTGGTGGACTGCTCAACTTTACGCACTGCGTGCAAAGATATCGAACTCGATGATACATAGTGAAGACCTTAAGCGCCCTGGGTGAGCATGAGGATGTGGGTTGAGTCGGCTTGTTTGCTTGGATTTGTTTTCCAACCCCATATTGGCTTAAAAATGTGACATTACTTCCCTGTATTTGGGTTGACTAATTTACTGGCTAATATTCATCTCATATCATTACCCTGGAATTTCCGATTCACGCCTGTCTATGTTTTCACACGAGCCAACCCATATTAATATACAAACACCTAGAACGTGCATTCCCGTAGCTTGCCTGAGCGGCCAATCTCATACTCAATCCATTGCCCAACACCTTTGCGCCCCGATACAAGCACGCTGCCTGGATTCATCACGTGGCAACCTTCATACGTCACACAGAAAGTCGGCGCCGTTGTGTCAACGAGAACCATGGCTGTGGGAAGAGGGTACAGGTGCAGCGCGGATGAATAGTCCCAGTGGACTGGTCTGATGGCTTGTCGGAAGGGTGCTAGGTAGCCTTGGTCCAGGATCGTCTTGACCAGTTTCTGGGCGATGCGTACGTCATAGGGGGTTGATGATGAGGTGGCTTTCTCAGGGGCCACAGAATCCAAATCCATAGGTTCCGTGGAAGGTGGCTCTTCCGTTGAACCAGGTTCCTGTGTGGATGCCTCATTTCCTTCGGGATCCGAGTCTTTTGGTGGTTTTAGGCGGACGGATGTGCGTCGTAGGCGCGCGGATATGTCGTCTCTGAACAAGACAAGCTCATGATTAGGACCAAATAGTGTGAGTCTACTAGGGTTTGAGGTCCAGATGGCTGATCCGTTGGATTTACCCCCTCCTTCGGCGTTGGCAGCAGCGAAGGCACGGCGGATGCGCGAGGTGAACATGTCGGGGACGCTCTTTCGGGGTAGGGGAACTGAACCCCCGGCTGTAAAGGCGGATACCCACCCATCGTTGTCACCAGGGACGAAGACAAAGGTGGATGATTGCAGGAGGGTGGGAAAGTCACCCAGGGCTGAGGCTAGGGCGTCAAAGTATTCCTTGTACTCAATGCTTCCACCGCTGCCACCCCGTGCCATGACAGAATGCTGCGTGAAGTTGCCCGTGATCACAAACGAGAGCGGGGAGGAGCCCTCGGGCTCGGAAGCATAGATTGAGAGGATCTTCCGCAGGGCCTGGAGTGTGCGCGGCTGATCGAGATTGAGTTCACCAAGAATGACCACCCTGTTTCGAGATGGCGCATCTTCTTGTGAGAGAGGCTGGAGCAAGCGGCGTTCGAGTCTTCGCATCTTGGCGCCAACGGCACGTTCACTGCCAACCCCGAGGAAGTCGATCCAACCAAAGCCGCCACCAATGGTTTGCTCTTGCCTATCATCTGGACCGCTAATACCGAGAGTCGCTTTGCGCTTCTCGCATGGGGGCTGGCCGACCAGGAAGGCTTGGAACCGGCCGCCAAGGGTTCCACCAACACCGCTTCCACCGCTGAGTCCTTTGCCTACGGATTCTTCCTCTTCCTCGTACACACCATCGGCCAGGACAACCATACCCGGGCAGAACCATGCAGAATCTTCGGGAATAGTGACGGCCTGCGCTACATCCAGAGCAATGGTACCTGACAGGTCACTGATCGCCAGGCCACCAGTAGGGAGGATGACAAGCTGGCCAAGCAACATGTGATTGCTGCCATGACGGCCCAGCAAGTTGGCGATAGGAGTGATCTTGAGGTTTTGTTGATTGGAGAGTGCACTGTTGTGGGAACGTTTTCTCGAGGAGGAAACGGATGAAGTTTGGAATGATTCGTTGCGCAGGAGACGTTGGTGGATGACATTATAGCGGTTGCGAAAGACTGTGGTTTTGTGTGATGCTTGAGGTAATAGTGAGGGAGTAGTTGTTTCTCTAGAAGAATGTTAGCCATAAGCTCATGACTCGCACATCGTTCGTAGGGGTCTTGCCTTTCAAAATGCTTCTTGCCGACGTTGTAGACCAATCTTGGTTGCTCATAGGCATTGATGATCTTCAGCCAGGCTCTAGGATCATTGCTATCTTCTCCATCGTCTGCTTCCTCCTGCACACCCAGTCCGGACATTCCAAAGCTGGTATTGCTATCCATTCTCGCGAGAGGATTGGGGCGTATTCCTAACCTGGTGTTTAGTGCATCGCCTTCCTTGATGTCAAGCATGCTGTCTCCTCTGGGCAGTCCCCTTCCGGGGCCGTTGATTCTGCCACCACTCATGTTTCCCTCTAGCGTCTTGAGAATTCCCTGCAGCTCTTTGCTGCTCCCTTCAACAATTACACCACCATTGCAGTTTTTCCAACTTCGTGCGACCTCCTCTAGTACACGTTCTGCTAACCCTTCTTCGCGCCATCCTGAACCACAGTGCCGGCCGATAAAGGTGGCAAGCTCCTGCAGTGCAGACGATGTAAGAGTAAGAGAGTGTTTTTTTGTAAAGGTTCGAAACGCTAGGGGGCGGAGAGTCGGGGGAGGAAGAATAATAGGTAGGATGGCAGCTTTTGGGGCGTTGACAGCAAAAGGTTTGAGAGGGTGGACTGGGGTGCCGAAGGCGGGAGAGGATGAAGGGATCGCCGACGACGATGGAATCGGAGGACGCTGTTTGCGAAATATGGGAGCTGGCGTTTTATCCATTGTGAGCGGACTTTTCTATCATGAACTTGTCATGACATTCCCAAGATCAAACAATGAGGTGCTGTAGAGATCTGGTTGATTACTTTTGGGTAAGTCTTGGGTGGTCCCGCAATTATGCACAGAGCTAGTCCGGGACCGCGTTGACGCGTCTAATTGATTTCTGATTGTTGCATACTATCCTATAAGTACATATTTCGCGTCACTGCTTGTCAGCGGGTGACCTCATCCAACGTGGGGCTCGGATTTTGAAGATTAGTGGACGGTTGAAAAGACATCAACCAATATTTGAATCTGCAATTGATTGCGGCATGTTCGTCTCAACCTTTCGGATCGCTGCCCGGAATAGGGCCGCTTACTGCCGGCCACTATCCAGTCTCACAAGCAACCCGTCCATTGTCAGTTGCTGTCTGGAGTAACAGCCAACCCCTGCCGCCAAGCTAACTTCAATTAAGAAAGTCTTGAACAATCCCAAGTCTCCGTTCACACAAATTCTCAGCTATCTCGAGACCGAGCCCCCTTCGGAGCGCTTGTCCATTGGAACTACAACGGCCAACCCCCCGACTCCCCAGTCTTTTGTCGAGAACCCCGAGTTTATTACTATCCTCAACGAGGTGGTGTCCGAGCATGGCCACAATGACGAAGATCTAAAGAACCAGGCACTCGCATTTGCCGGCCCTGGCGGGTTCAACCTTGGTTCTGGCGGAGCATTCTTTTCAGCTAAGCGACCGAACAGGGGAAGCTCCCGCCGGCAAGGCGGCGGTGCCGGAGGGTCGGGCGCTGGAGGTGCTAGCGCACAGGGAGGAGCTGGAGGTGCTGGACGCGGGGGATATGTGCATCTGAGCGACCGGCGAAACCCCCCCGACTTTGGACGAATTGCATGGCCTGAGGATATCCTGGGCAGCGTGGAAGTGGATGAGACCGGGACCATCATCGGCAAGGTGCAGCCCAGCGGAACGTACCGAATTGTGACGAATGCTGGAATGTGAGTTATGACGTGTGAGGAGCGGCGTTGTCGTTTCACTAACAGGCTATTTAGTTTGGGACTCAGCCCATTTTTGCAAGGAAAGCTGATTGAGCGGCTAAAACAAGAGGCAGCCAAAGATTGCTCATAGTGGTAAGGTATGGTTCTGCCTAAGGAATGCTATGCTTGAACGTTGACCGATGACGTATTCGTATCATAAGTGGGACGATGTTATCTATGGGAACAGTTGTTTTGAAACAAGTGCACAGCACATGGGTGTTGGTTGTCAAGATATTGTACGATTACTCATGTTTGGGAATCTGAAAACATTATTGGATGAATAAATTTCAAGTTTTGGTTTCCGCTCGAGCCGTCAGAAAGGGTCTCGGTCGTCAGAGGGACAAGAGCTGTCACTGAAGGCAACAGCAGAAAATTGGTCGCGGATTGATTCGGGGCCCTTGTTTTTCATCTATCTCTGGGCATGTGCTCACCGAAGGGTTCACCTTGCTCAGGCGTTTCAAGGGCCCACCGCCACTATACAATCCAACACTCGAATAATTAACGGAGGTACTTCTCCGGCATGGTACTGCACAACATTAAGCTAAAATAATTATAATATCTAAGCGAAGAAAAAAAATCATAAAAAACCCTGAGGAACATTCTCTAGATAAATTCAATTATTTGGCATTATTTTAGCTATTTATTGGAGCTAAAAACGCTAAGCTCTGTGTCCTCTCTGCCAGCGCCCATGTACCAAGTGTCAAACTAATAACTGTTTAAGGGTTGTATTGTAAGGCTTGCAAACGACATGGTACCCATGCGTTTGCATATATATTTACGGCTACTGCGCTGCTGGGGAGACGTTGAAATGGCCAACATCAAAACCACCTGTTCGAAATGCCATGTGAATGCACATTACGTTGAGGTTCGGCTGACATGGGGACAACTGGAACGTTATCAAGATACGAACGACGGCCGATCCGAAGGTGAGGGAATGGATGAGACGAGAAGTGCATAGAGCGAATGGGCCCATGGATAGTTGTCAATACGCTGATTTGCCAGGTGGCGTAATGACTCAACCGTGGCGTCCACCGCCTTTCATCTCAGACATGGATGAACAAGATGGGAGAAGAGGAATAGGAGGAACTTTATTGTGACCAAAATAAAAAAGAGATTTGGTAGGAATTTGTTGGTGAATTGAGTTGGCGCGAGTTGTCCAACGGAATTCCCAGATCGCCATGTGTGTGCCTCATCCCAACGGGCTGGCTTAATTTTTCCTCTCTTTTCCATCGGGACTGGGGGTGGGCTCAATCTTTAGCGCCCTGCATTAGGAATGGCGCAGTGCTGCCCCCCCAAGAAGGCGCTGGAATCAGGGCCTCGTCAGTCGTGCTAGCGAACATGGAGCCCCTCCACCAAGCCGGAACCAACCCACCCGCCTTGACAGGCCATTATGCGGGCGTCCCCTCCTCGTCGGCTCCCCCCCAGAAAACGAGCGTGAGCGACAGACAGTTGCAGCAGTGAGCTCCCGCTAGTGAACACCCTCGTTGCTCTTGACCCTGACCTTGCAACAAAAACTGGCTCTGTCTCGCCGATCATTTCATCCCGCCTCGCTCCTCCTCTTATTAACCTGTTCCCACGACGGTCCCTCTTCATCTCTCCGCTCTTTTTGACTCCGCTCCCCTCGCCTTCGCCCTCACCACACAACCGCCACCCCGACGCCGACCCCGTCCGAAGTCGTCATCGTCATCGTCGCCCTCACCCATCATCGAAAGGCCTCCCCCGCCTCAGCGCTCCCTGGCCTCGGCCAAGCATCTCCCCAGCCCCTCCACCCCTCCTGCCTCAACTCCATCATGGCTCCGCGGGGCTTCGAGGACGAGGAGCTCACCATCTCCCTCTCCTCAACCCACGTCCGACGGCCTCAACAGCATCCACCCCAGCCCCCGCAGCAGCAACAGCAGCACCATGACCGCGCCGATGCACCCCGCGCGTCCTTCAAGGAGCGGACCAAGACGGAGCAGCGCATAGGCGCCTACAAGGTCATTCGGACACTTGGTGAGGGATCCTTTGGCAAGGTCAAGCTTGCCATTCACAATGGAACCGGCCAGCAGGTTGCCCTCAAGATTATCGCCAGGAAGAAGCTTATTAGCCGCGACATGGCTGGCCGTGTTGAGCGCGAGATTGAGTACCTGCAGCTCTTGCGTCACCCTCACATCATTAAGCTGTAGGTTGGCGGAACACAGTGGACATGTGATTCCGGGGGTGCGCGCCTTACTGACACTGTATTCATAGTTATACTGTCATCAAGACTGCCAACGAGATCATCATGGTCCTGGAGTATGCTGGTGGCGAGCTTTTCGACTACATCGTGCAGCACGGCCGCATGAAGGAACCAGAGGCTCGTCGTTTTTTCCAACAGATGCTATGCGCTGTTGAGTATTGCCATCGCCACAAGATCGTCCACCGAGACCTTAAGCCAGAGAACCTTTTGCTCGATGAGAATTTGAATGTCAAGATTGCCGATTTTGGCCTCAGCAATATTATGACGGACGGCAACTTTCTCAAGACAAGCTGTGGCAGCCCCAACTATGCCGCACCGGAGGTGATTGGTGGAAAGTTATATGCAGGTCCCGAAGTTGATGTCTGGAGTTGCGGTGTCATCCTCTACGTCCTGTTGGTGGGAAGGCTGCCATTTGACGATGAGCACATCCCCAGCCTGTTTGCGAAGATCGCAAAGGGTACTTATAGCATTCCCCAATGGATGCCCCCCGGTGCCGCCACCTTGATTAAGAAGATGCTGGTGGTCAACCCCGTCCAGCGAGCCACGATCGAGGATATCCGACAAGACCCCTGGTTCATGATTGACTTGCCAACATACCTTCAGCCGCCCGTGGAGGAATTTTTCAACACTGGTGTGGACCCTAACAAAGCCATTCAGAAAAGCGACATTGCGCCCAACGCGCCCGAAAAGGTCCAAGAAAGGCTGCACAATGAGGTCACTGAGAAGATTAGCAAGACAATGGGTTACGGCAAGACGGACGTCGAGGAAGCCCTGCAGGCTGCCGAGCCCTCTGCCATCAAAGACGCTTATATGATTGTGAGGGAAAACAAGATGATGCAGGTCAATCGTAAGTCGCGGGCCTCCCAGCACAAGACGCAAACAGTATGCTAACACGTCACCTAGAAAACCCCGACGCATTGCTAACTGAGCCGGAGGGCTCAAGTCCGATGTTGAGCA
The DNA here is from genome assembly GCA_013406985.1 of Calonectria crousiana. Classification (NCBI taxonomy): domain Eukaryota; kingdom Fungi; phylum Ascomycota; class Sordariomycetes; order Hypocreales; family Nectriaceae; genus Calonectria; species Calonectria crousiana. Next base: position 67,448 of record VTGD01000041.1, on the reverse strand, counting down.
TGTCTTCCGCCCGCTCCGGCATTTCCCAGTCCACCACAGCACCTCGACCTTACGTCAGCAAGGTCGGCATTCTGCCTTCGAGTTTACCTGCCTACCACAAAGACTTTATGGAGAGGGAAAAGGCCGGCAGCCTCAAGAACTCTCCCCCGCAGCTGTTGATCAATGATGAGCTCCCGATGGCCCGAACGGACGCCGAGAAGGAGGAAACGGCGCGCCGTCTCAAGCCGCACTCGAAGAGCCAGCTTCGACTTGACGAGGCCAATAAGCGGCCGCAGGGAATGACCCCCATAAACCCACCCAAGAAGACCAAGCCTGTGCGCTGGCAGTTTGGCATTCGATCACGAAACTCGCCGTGGGAAGCCCTCCTGTGCATCCACAAGGCACTGTACAAGCTGGGAGCCACATACATCCCCGATGAGGATTATGAGACGAGGCATGCCGAGGAGCGTGGCGAGAGGTCGCGCGATTCCAGCTTTGCCGATTCTTATGATGGCCGAGGTTCAACCAGCAGCCTCGACCCCTTGAAGAGATACAAGCTTCCTGCAGACCCATGGCACATTACTGTTCGCTGGGACACTGCCAGTATGTAGCCTCCCTGCCTTCTGCAAATCTTACGTATGGACGATGCTGACAATTGACGTAGCGCTTAAGAAAAAGTCATGGAATCCCTCTGACGGCCCCGCCCCCCAGGAGGATGACAAGGACACGCGACCGTTTGCGGCACTGCACCTGGATATTCAGATCTACGAAATGGAGCACGGCGTCTACCTAGTCGACTTTAAGTGCTCTGGGTATGAGACGCTGGATGGCCGACTGCTTGAAGAGAAGGATGTGACGAGTCCATTCCCGTTCTTGGACATGGCTGCCAAGCTCATTATGCAGCTGGCTGAGGCAGATTAAAAAGAATCATGATCGGGACCGCTGTCACACAATTTGTTTACACAATTATCACTCGCACGCATTGTGCGCTTCTTTCCGTGCACTGAAAAACGTGCTCCCTGCCCTCCCCCCTGGACATGCTCCGAATGCTACCCCTGGACGAGTTCCAGGGGTGGAGCAAAGGCCTTTTTGGTCAAGCAGACCCAAGTAGTCCACGGGCAGACGGGACGAGTAAGATATGATGTGCCTCGGGATGTAATGTATTACGCCGTAGTCGGATCCGCAATGGCGGGGAACGAGCGAGCTGGGGAGTTTGGTCAACTTGGGCACTTGGGCAACGGCGTGCAAACGAGGGATTTGTTCTCTCTCGCCTCGAGGTTATGGAGTTATTGCGATTGCATCTCCACATGAGCAGATGCTGGCTTTTGAATGTTTTATGTATCATCCTTTTTTTTTCTTTTGCACAACAGCGCGCAGCGAATCAATAGCAAACACCAGAACATCGGAAATAGCCCCCCCCCTGGTCTTAGTTTGGACTAGCTCACCATCACAACTAAAAAGAAAGAAGTAACACGGCACAAACTTCGGCTGTTTGCCAATTGACTCTTCATGTTTGTCAAGGCAGAATGATTAGGCCAATCTTGATCAATTGGTTGAGCTTGTCCATCTTGTGGCTGCTTGATACTTGACAGCTTTTTCTTGCCTCTCCCCGTATTCTAGCAACTCCAAATGGCTATCGACAGGCGGTGAGCGGGTCAGGAGAGTAAACCTCGGCTTGGAATGAAAGCAGAGTCAAGTATTGCGAAATTAGTGAGGCCAGTTTTGTTTTAATGCAGAAATTTTCATTCTTCTACTTTGTCCAAGATACACATGTAGATACATGTATGTAGATCATGATGCCGTGACATGATTAAAAAACTAGCAATCAAAATAAAATAGAAAACCAGAGACACCAAGATTCCGATATGATGCTAATGTCCAAAACATAAACCCATGGGCTACTCAGGAGCCACCGTCGTCCCGCCTCCAACGTAGCAATTGGAAAGTCGTTTCGTCCTTTCTTTTTTTCCCCTTGCTTCTTCTCAGCCACCGCCAAATCTATCTATCCCCTTTTCTTTCTTCACATTCTCGGGCTCAGTGGAACTGGTCTTCGGTGACACCCTTGCCCATGGCGGCGGTGGAGCTGATGCCGCCCGTCACCATCTTCTGCAGCTCATCAACGTAAGAGGCGCCGCTCCACTTCTGGTGCTTGACGACATCAACCTTCTGGTCCATCTCGGGCTCTTGGACGAGTTCGCCGTAGGCGCGCATGCCAACGGTGCTGTAGGCCTTGGCAAACTGGTCGCTGATCAGGGCGGTTGTGTGCAGACCAGCCAGGGTGATGAACTGCCAGCAGTAACCCAGCGTGGCCAGGCGGCGGATGTAGGTCTCCTGGTCATCGCGGGGCATGGCCGTCTTCCAGTTGAACGAAGGGGAAAGGTTGTAGGCGAGCCTGTATTCGCTGTTAGTTCCGTGTATTTTCTTGCTTTCTTCGGAACAGCTACTCACTTCTGCTCGGGCCACACAGCGTGGACTCCATCCGCAAACTCTTTGGCCTGGGCAAAGTCAGGCAGCTTGCTCTCCATCCAGATGGCATCGGCGTAAGGTGCATATGCGATGGCGCGGTTGATGGCGCAGTCGCAGCCGCCCTTGAGGCGGAAGTAGCCCTCGCGAGTTCGGGGGGCGTCCCAGTCGAAGAAGACGTCGTGGCCGAGGAGCTGGCGGGCGATGGCGCGGGCCTCGTTGTTGCTCTTACCCTTGGCAGCGGCCTTGTACTCAGCCTTGAGGCTGGCCTTGCTGGGGAAAGATCCGGCCTCAATGGCAGCGAGAACGGCGTCATCGAAGCGCTGCAAGTTGGCTGCCACCAGCCAATCGTCCTCAATGCGCTGTAGCTCGGCGCCCACCTTGCCCTGGCGCTCGGCTGAGATCATGAGATCGTTGAGTGGCTGGAGGTTGGCGTTGGTGCTGCCCAGGATGAAGGCATGGTCGCGGGGGTCGATGGTTGTCGTGATGAGAGTGGCGGCCTCGGCGTCGGTACGGGCGATGGCAAGGAGGTCAGAGCCTGGTTTAGCATGTCAGAGAAAATTTTCTAATTGCATAATTGAAGAGGGGAAGGGAAGAGAAGCATACCCATGATATCAGCCTGAGCACGGATGGCAACCAAACGGTTGATGTGCTCACTGATGGGCACCAGCACCTTGCCAGCCATGTGACCGCACTTCTTGGTTCCGGGAGCCTGATCCTCAATGTGAATACCAGCGGCACCCTTTTCAATGAAGAGCTTGGTGAGCTTCATGACGGCAGTGAGACCGCCGTGGCCAGTGTCGGCATCGGCAATGATAGGGCGGAGGTAGTCGACGTTCTGGAGGCTGGCGCGCTCGGCCTTGGACACGCTGAGGCGCTCCTGGCGCTGCTTGCGGTCGTGGAAGAGCTGGGCCATGAAGAGATGGCCGACCTTGTTGGGGACGGTGGTCTAGTGCGGAATATCCATGTTAGTCTTGGTGCCCCTGCTTTGATCAAGCTCCGTGTAGGTGGGATAGGGAACTCACGTAAGGGTAATCAGCCAGATCGGGGCCGGGCTCGTCAGAAGCAGAGGCGGTAGACGAGGACTGCCAGCCAGAAACGTAGACGGTGTCAAGGTACTTGGCCATCTGAGTGACCATGGTAGGTTCTAAGCAGCCGTAGGTGTAGCTAGCATCGCGGCTCTGTTCGTTTAGTGGTCAGCTCAAGCTGAGTCATGGTTATCAGCAATCAAGAGCAAGCATACCTGGAATCGCTTCTCGAGAATCCCCCATAGCTTCTTTGACTGCGAGTTACTGGCGTAGTTGACGGGCAGGTAGCCACGCTTAGAGACAATCTGCTCAGCTGTAAAGGGGCGTTTGGTGTGTCGCCATCGGGAACCGCTCCACCAAGCCTTGACCTCGGCGACTTCCTTGAGAAAGAGCTCATCTTCAACGTCGGGGCTGACGGCGGGGTTCACCATGTTGCTTGCGGCCATGATGGGCAATTGGTTTGTGTTGAGATGTGTAGAGTGTGTGGGAGTCAATTGGAGGGAGGGAAAGATGGGAGAGGGAGAGGGAGAGGAGGAGGAGGAGGAGGCAGTGGTAGTAGTGTAAAGCAGAGGACCCGCGTGTAAGTGAAGCTTCACGTGTCAGAGCAGGAAGAGGGGGGTATAGAGTTTGGATGTATTAGATAGATACAGATATCCAAGGTCAGAAGCTTCACAGCTATGGCGGAGGAGGCTGGATATAAGTATAATCCAGGACGGGAATTCCAGCAGGTGCTCACAAGGGGCCTGTATGGCATCCATTCATCCATCCATCCCTCCGCGGCCAGACCGAGCTCGCATCCGCGGCTCCCAATGGGCGAGGCAGGGAGCCCCAGTGGCGGCAGAGGGACCCATGATGGAGCTCTTCCCCGGGGTATGGGGAGAGAGGGGGGGCGTGTTTTGACTTCCTCTCTAGTCGCAAAGAGGTTTGGGGTTGGTGGTTGGTGGTCGTGGTGAGGGCAGACGCCTGGCTAACAAGAAGGAACTAGTATGGATGGCCGTGGCACGCACGCCCCTCCCCATATCCGCCACGCACCCACCGATCCGGCCGCGGCTGACGGAGGAGTAATAGTTTGTGTGTGTTAGAGAATGAGATAGAGACCAGTATAGTTGTTTTCGGATTTTTTTGTGCAGCTTTTTTTTCTTCTCTCTTTCTTTCCAGGACCTGCCGTCACGATTTGTATCACAGTCCTGCCTTCCGTTTTCACAAGTATCAAAGCTGTAAGAGATGCACTCACAGGTAAAACAGACAAGCCACCTCTGGTGCACAATAATCAATGTCCACGGCCCAGATGCTCGGACTCATGCCGAGAGCCCTAGCTGAGAATGCATTCGAAACGACCATGTCAGGTTCCATCATCACAAGCACACACTCACACACACACACGCCCGCACCTGGATCCCTCTGCCTCACCTCGGAAGTAGTCTACCCCCAGGAAAACCAGAGAGTGGCTCCTTTCTTCCCCTCCGCCCCGTTCGGCAAGCCATTGCTGTGCACCTGACCTGGCCAGCGTCCGTCATGACAGGGCGGCTCCGGGGTACGTACCTCCGGACAGTCACCGAGGAGAAAGAACAGGGAATGGCGCTCTCCGGCCTCAAAAGTGCGGACTTGACGTCCTCGGTAGTCTATCTGCGGCCGTCGCCATGTCATGTCTGTGCAGCCCGCTCCGTCATGGGTAAAAGAAGCTCCATCGGGTAGCAACCTGTGCTACAGAACCATCCATCTGTGCAGTGAGCAGGCGTGGAGCCGCATGCTCGCATCCCAACCCGCATGCATGCAACATTGCAAGGTACAAACAGCACAGCGCGCAGCGCAGCACTCCTCGGCACACCAGGTCATGACTCCAATCTCCAAAAAAGAATACATGCCATTTCCTCATCTTTGTCATCTTGACTCATACTCTTTCCATCCCGCCCCTCCAACGTGAAGCAAAAAAACAAAACCTAATGGAATGGATGACACATGTGACGTCGTTCCTCTTCTGGAGCCCTGTTCGGCTAAAAGGGACCTCCCACGACCCGCTCCTTGGCCGAGGTGCCGGAGCAATGCACATACCTTCTGGTCTCCTTCAGCCTCCCACCTCTAGACTAGTGTCATGAATGCGGCTCACTCACACTGTTACCTCGCACACCTTCTTTAGCAATAATACCTTTTTGCTTCTCCTCCCCCGCATCTCCGAGTCCCCTCCGAGCAAACTCCTCGAGGAGAGAAGCAGAATCCAGCAATCGCAGTCGGCTTCTGGACATCACCATGGTGTTGTTGTCAATGTAGCCATGTACTATCCAAGTCCGGGGGACCGAAACCCCATGTCCGGTGCAGCATGCGCGCCGGACATGATGCATCAACATGTGTTGCCCAATCTGGCATAATCTTCACCGTGTACTCACCGCGCTTTCACCTCTGATAGCTCCCCGTTCCCCTTTTTTAGATTTCCCCCTGCTTCCCTTTTTTTTTTTTTTTTTTTTTTTGAATCAAGATTTATCGCCCAGATACGGTCCGTAAACATTCACTGTGCTCCCCTTTCACATGTCCCATCACCGACGCCATCAAAGAAAAAAAAACCATGCCGCCCCCGGCAAGCCCCTGTGCCGTCATCTAGTAATCCCATCTACTTGCATCGTAGGCGGAAAAGCCATATCTCAATCATAATCCAGGGGGAAAAAAGAAGCCACAACATCTCGGCCTTCGTCCGTACAGCTCTCACATCTCATCTTGAACCCCCGTACCCGCCCCCAGGAAAACGGAACTTGCCCGAGTCCCGCCCGCGCCGGGGCAGCGGAGGTCTCTGGCATGTGAACCCACACCTAAAGACCCATTCCCCACGCCGCCTCCGTCGCCGGACCCCTTTGAATCTCCAGTCACTGTTTCTGTTACCATGATAAACCAACCTAAAGTAAAAATGAAATAATAATGGAGAAAATAAAACAAATAATAATAATAACAGTAATAATAAATCGTACCCACTGCGGCACTCGGCCATCCGAGCTTAAGTTGTAGCCATCGCCGAACCTGCTATGTCCAAACCCGAGCACCGCGGCCCCGTGGTTTATTTGCCGTCGCATCTGGTCTATCTATGTATGCATTATGCACACAGCGGGCACAATTCAAACCGGTCCAGCCCACCTCAGTTCCAGATCAAATCCTGGGGTTGCCGTTTCCATCTCCATCTCACGGGGCCCGTGAACCGTGATGTCTTCTGCACCTCGGGATCTCTCCACCTGATGCCGAAATCCACCAAACCCGCACCTTGTCCGGTTTTTTTCTTTTCCACTCACTGCAAATCCATTACTTTCTTGCTTGTGTCCTTTGAATCCGCCATTGCCTCTGCTGAGCATGTCTCACATGCAGCTGAAGCTGCTTCTCGCTCGGCCATGTCCCGAGCCGTATCCATCCCAATGTATACAAAGTACTGTACATCATCACATGTGCGTCAATCTGGCTGCGTCCACATTATCAGCCACCATCTTCAACTCAACTACCGTACACCCCGCCCCCATTTGCTTCCAATGACATGTGGTATTGAACAATTTATGCATTCTTGCTCCATTTCTATTTGCACGCCATGACTCGACTAACTATCAACCGTCAAGTCGCCCGCAGAGGCACTCGGCTCGCCCAGTCGAAACACCCTTGCCAAACCGGCGCTCCAGATATGGCATGGGCTTGACTTCCCCCACGTCTCATCTTTTTATGGCCAGGCCTTTCTTTTGACTATGGAAAACATTTATCCCATCTTTTGTTTGTCAAACTATCATGTCTGTCCCAGTGTCACTCCTTGTTTCACAAGCACTGCCAAGTCGCCAATCTCGCCCTGGTCATAGTACAAAAAAAACCGTCTTGTACACACCGAAAAACAAGAAAAAAGGTCATTCATGAATCATTCCTACCCCATACCGTCATCATCTGTATCTTTTCACCTGTCACGCGTCTCTTTATTCTCATCACCCGCAGCACAACACCCTCACTTACGGCACCGCCAACCCAGCCAACGCTTTTTCGTCGTTTTGCTCAATTGCCTTGATCAAGGTTGGGTATGGTGTCAGCGTGCCCAGAGCACGCCGCATGTGTGCATTGACAATCTGCAAACCATATACGTAGCTAGCGTTCACCCAGCCAAACCTGTTCTCCATGTTAGCTGTTTGCCTCGGCACACTTTCGGCGCGAGCCGTTTGATATCGCAACATACCCTTCTTTGGCCACGCCCTTGAAGTCGAGTCCCTGGTTTCCATATTCGGCATCAACTCGGTGCGGATCGACCGGCCGAGTCACGTCGTACTTCTCCACCACCACACCGTTAAAGTCCACGAACGCCTTGGTGATCATGAACAGCCACTTGTACGCCAGCCGCTCAGCCTCGTCCGTGAAGCTGTACCGCAGCAGGCCAGTCCACGCCAGCATTTGCTGTGGCGCCCAGCCATACGGGAAGTCCCACTGTCGGTTGGGCCTCTCCAGTCCAACTGCTCCTCGGGACTTCTCAGTGCCGGACAAGAGACCACCGTAGGCCTCGAACTTTGGGAGACCCTTTCGAACCATGTCGGCCGCCTGCTTAGGCGTTGCGATACCTGCCCAGAGCGCCCAGAATGTGGTGCATGTCTCATATGTGCAACGCTGCTGCTTTGCTGTGTTGTAATCAAAAAACATGCCCTCTTCCTCGTCCCACATCAGCTTGTCCATGGTGAGCTTACGGCGCTTGGCTCGTCGATCCCACACCGCGGATGAAAGGACCTCCCCGGGTTGGTAAGGGGTTCCTGCGCAGAACTCTTCTGGGACAGCCAGCTTATCGTCGAAAATATTGCGGATTGTTCGTCCAATATCCGTCTCGTACTTGAAAAGGAGCGAGTTGAGATCAATCGTGGCAATGTCGGCACAGATTCCTTCCAGTCGGTACGATGTGTCGTGACCAGACTCTCGCACGGCGCGATCGTGCATGAAGTAGTCATCGAGCTCTGGCTCCTTGACCTCGCCGTAGTTGTAGGCTCGGACAAACTCCTTGAAGCTCATCTTGTGCTTCTCCGTGTAGGGCTTGAGAATGTGCACGAAGTGACTGGCCTCGGTCTCGGGGGGCACTCCGAGACCTTCCGGTCGGTATCTTGACAGACCTGTGACAGGATCCAGTCGAGGCTCCGCAACCCACACGCTGTGGTACTCCTTGATGGCTGCGAGAATGGATCGTCTCAGGAACTCCTTGGAGTCTGGCTCGTGCTTGATCTTCTCGTACACGCGAAGGGCCATGTCAGTCAGGAAAGGCGGCTGTGATCGGCAAAGATAATATGAACGGGTAGCGTTAAGGATCTTGCCGTAGTGTTGAATACAGAAGCAAAAGTTCTGCACCATCGACTTGGCCAAGTCAACGCGATCGTTGACCAACAGACCCAGAGACTCCATGTAGCTGTCCCATCCGTAGAGTTCGTTGAATCTGCCGCCGGGGACGACAAAGGGTAAACCCCTGAGGGAAGTTCCAGTCTTGCTCTTGGGGTCCTCAAACTCCTCCACTTCTACTGCCAAAAGACCTGGCTTCTCGTTCATGTCTCGGACAAGCTCGGGAGTAATCTTTTCAGGCAAAAGTTGCACGTCCAAACGCATGTCAGGCTTGTCTTCAGCCAACTGCTTGTAGTATTCGTACTGGCGTGGGGCTCCAACGGGCACGTAGATTCGGGGGCGAGGGTCCTCGGTCCAGTCTTTGGGATCTCGGGCGGCAATGTCAATGCTGGAGGCGTCAATACGTCTGGTCAGACCCTCCCAGAAGTGGTCACGAATCAGACGAGACAGTCGATCGACGGGGTTCTCGTTGAGACGGCCCTCGTCCAAGACAATCTGTTTCCTTCCGTATTCTTTAGCCAGCGTTAGCTCTTGGAGCAAGTTTGACAGCATATATGTTCCTCGGACGTCGAATCGGTTGTAGCCCTCGGAGGCGGCAGTACGCAGAGAGATGACCTTGGGGCCATTGTCTTCGATCGTGATTTGCATGTTGCCATCTGTGTCTTCTTGGGCCTTGAGGCCCTCAAGGGTGGGCTCGACTTGGATAAGGAACCGACGGCCTTTTTGGGTGTGTTCATCTGATTGCAAACATTAGAATTGAAAAATTATGGGTGACCCGCCAAAACACATACCGTGGCTTCCTCGACGGAAAGGCTCTCGGAGACCAATTCTTTCAAATTGCTTCATCAAGCTATTCTGGCGGCGAAGGGTTAACCAAGGTCTCGAACCGGATATATTCTACAATTTACCTGGGAGTAGGTTCTCGTGCGAGGTCCATAGCTACGGTTGTGACGCTCCTCCGAGTAGTATGTTTTGGCATCATCATAGACACCGAATTCGTCGTTGTCGGGGGGGTGGTTGGACGGGGTGGTCATGGCGAAGGCGGGTTGCAGATGATAGTCAGACAAGCGGTCGAGTTGCAAGATGATGGACGTTCAGCGGAGGATGAGAGCCAGTAGATATAGCGGAAAGAAAGCTAGACGGCGCAGGGGCACGGTGTTGTCTCGTATTATACCCCCGATAGGTTTTGCTTCAGATACAGCTAGGAGGAATCAAAGGACTCCGCTTGGCCAGAACACACAGGTGTTGGGTCACGAGGGCGCAGAAGAAGCAAAAATAAGCCCTGCAGAGACACTAGGTATGCAGGCTGGGAATCGGGCGAGGATGACAGACAGGGGACAGGAATAGGGGATTTAAAGGTGAATGGCGGGGACGAGAGCGACAAGTCGCTGGGGAGAAATGTGGTGAGAGAAGTGGGAAGTGGCGGCGAGAGCTTGGGCCCTTGGAATGAAGCCGGGAGCCAGTCAACCGTCAGGGGACGAGTCTGAGCAAACGGCCGGGGTGGAACGGTGAGTGAAAAGGGCAAAAGCAATCGAGCAGACGGGCCAATTGTGGTGAGCTGCAATTGTTCGGTGAGACGAGGATGGACAGGGAAGGGAAAAGAAAAACTGTAAACTGCAAGGCGGTGATTGTGATGGTGGGCGATTTTAATGGGTGACGTTTCATCCCCCCTCCAAGACGCAGGTGCTTTCCCACCTGTACATAACTCAAGCAGCAAGTGTGACGATATTGCACTGCAGGGGTATCCACTCGCCTGCGGGGAGGCGCATCAATCCCCCCACTGAGACTCCTGTTGGGAGCTTCAGTGACCTCACCCGCTGAGAGCCCACTGTCGCTCGCTGAAAGGAGCACCACATAGGGGACCCACACGGGTGTCATCCCGCGTCCTATGCCCGAGAGGGAGAGATAGGCGTCCACACGTGCGCCCACACGGGTACCCGGACAGGTGTGTCAGGATAGCCTACGTGCCTACCTGGTATTGAGGCGGCTCATCAGCCGATGCTTGGGGATCAAGATTGCCGGGCATGTCTTCTGCAGCGACCTGCCAACGCCCCCAAATCACGACTGCATCCTGTTGCTAAGGAGTACATTCCAGAACTTCTTGGTCGCCAGTTGTCTTGCATGCTGGGTCAACAAGCGTGTCTCGGATGCCCTTCACCTTGCCTTCACCTTTCCTCGACCTGCATGACAAGGCATTTTGCATTAAGTCCAAAGCCCAGCTGGCTTCATTCAACCAATTCCGAGGTATTTATCGTATGAGGTTTGGTGCACGAGACCAACACCACCGCCGGTGAGAGGGCCTGCACTCCAGGGTGATCCCACACCGAAAGCCTGTTGTGGTCACCTTATGATTTTGTTTTTTTCTTTAGCTTCCCATTACGTATCAATAAGAATGATGATATCGCCCAACGTCACGAGGCTGCGGGGGTTTCCCTTGGGTCATACCATTTTGGGAAATCCGGCGTGTCAACTTGGCTTCGTAATAGATCATATGCCATTCCGACTTGGCCAACTCCTCTATATAGGAATTCTCGTCCTCCTGCAAATTTCAAAAAAAAAAAAAAAGAACAACTGATGAACAGTAGAATGTCGATTAAATTATTCAAGGGGGTATAATAATGGAGACAGATCTAATAAACAAAGCTTTCAACAAATGAGTGGTGCTGCGAATCTAAATCCTTCGTATAATCATATGCTCCATCCCCAGGGTATTGTGCAATCCATCTTAATCCAAACCAGCCATATTTGGGTATTATCTCTTGACGCCAACCAAATGTCTGTCCCAAACTCATGTCCAACTCGATAGCTGCCCCCTCTCAATTACCAGGCAGTTGTGTACTTTGAACCCCCACAGGGCTAACTTCTGCGTGAATGCATGACGGCCCTCCTTCTTTCAGCAACCTCCGGGTCCCAGGTCCCGGCAAATATGTCCTCGCACTCTTCATCGTCATCGGAGTCGAATTCGATTCGTTCGCTGTCCGCATCGTTCATTTCGACCTCACTTGCCCTTGAACTTGGTGGGGCGTCCTCCCAGCTCCGATATGTCATGACCCGCTCCGTCTCCAGGATAAACTTGCCTACCTTGTACTTTTGAGATGGTTCTTTGGCGTCGACGTACTTCCAGCCCAACTTGCTTCCGCATGTTCCGCATGTTATGTCCGCAACAACGTGCCAGCCTGTGACTAGCTGCCGGTTTTCGCTTTTCCCAGTGCGAATGTTCAGCAGTGTCTGTGGGGCGGGAGGCGCTGGTGGCGAGACTAAATATGCCCGGCCGTATCTGCCGGTAAAGCCCTTTGAGACGATCTGGGACGCGAAAGCTAGGTCGGCGGAGCAAGTCGAACAGCGCAGGGCATCGGGAGAGGTACGGGAGAGTTTTAGGTTGGTGGTTGCCTTTGATAGAGGAGCATGGCTGGGAGGCGAGCTGGCCGGGGATGTTGCCGCGGACAGGACGGGCGAATCGGCCGACGAGGATGAGGACGAGGACGAGTGGCGGCGCGAAAAGGGCAGTTTAAAGCTGGGGAGAAGGTAGACAGGGAATATCGGTTTGGTGGCCGATATGCCGCTCTCGCGAACCATGCTGGCAGCAGGTATATTAAGCGTCTTTGTGTGCCCGATTTGTGTGTCTGCAATCGTCCTTTGGAGTTGGGCGGGACGCCGATGAACGTATGACGGATGAGGCTTTCCCTGTCCCACCAGGCTGGACTCTGATTTTTACTAGAACAGATCGCCCAACGAAGCGCAAAGTTTGACGGGATCCAAGGGCGGCAAAGCAACACAAAAGCATGCGAAATGGTATCACAGGAATAAGTGAATAAGTCAGAGGGGAGAAGCACAAGCTGTGGGGACTATGTACTGGCCCCGTCTTGTTCCGGATGATAACTAAGAAATCGGTCACTTGGTCTCTCATCGCCCAGCTGGGCAGCGATCACCGGATGTTTCGCAATCGATAAAGGAGGGAGGGGTACTGCTGGTTGTGTGGTGGCGGGGCGGCGTGGTACGTACCTCCCACCTCTCTGACCGCCCAAGCTGCTCTGCACTGTAGACGCCATGGCTGGACATTTTAGGATGGAAACGGAAATAGCAAGTCCTGGCAAGTAGCCGAAGTTGGCATTGCTTCATTAATGTGTATAATACATCTTGGGCGTCTTCATGACCCCGGCTATTCGGTCTTAGGCTCCTCAGCAACGTAATGGAGGTAAGCACCCAACAATTTGATACCCTCAATGTAGTTGCGCTTATCCAGCTTCTCATTAATCGAGTGTGCGCCATCAGTGGAGCTTCCCATGGGCAGCAACAGCACGTTCTTTCCAGTAGCCTCTTCGAACGTAAGCGTTACGGGGATACTAGCAAAACGGGTTAGCTCTTGTCATGTGTGCATTTGCGAAATAGCAGTCTTCTTACCTTCCACCCTCACGAGTAAAGTCGGGCTCGACGCCCCATACGCGCTCAACGGCCTTGGCCGCGGCTGAAAAGTTCCAATGCTTGGGCGAAGCCACCCACCACTTGCCACAGTGTTGGGCATACACCTTCATGGTGTTCTTGCTCTTAAGCTTGGCGAACTGATCCTGGACATACTTGTAGACGCATTCGTTGGTCTTGTCAATGTCCATGTCGGGCACAGTTCGGATAGAGAACTTTCCAATAACCTTGGCAGGAATAACAGTCTTGGCTCCGGGGGCAGAGTAAGCACCCTCAATACCGTGGAGGGACAGCGAGGGGAATCGCCATCGGCCCATTAGGGTCTGCTTCTTGTCTTCGAAGATGGTTGTCGTGCTGCCCAGGGACTCGTGTAGAGTCTCCATAGTAAATGAAATACCATCATACAGGCCCTCCTCATCGGCAGTGACAGGGGCAACCTGCTCCGCAATGCCGGGAATCTGAATCTTGCCGTTGGTATCAACCAAAGATCCCATAAGGCGTACTACATCTGTCATGGGCTCTTGGGCAGTGCCACCAAAGACACCGCTGTGAAGATCGGCACCAGGCCCGGAAACCTCGATGGAATAATAGTTGCATCCACGCAGACCATAGGTCAGGCATGGCTTCTCAGTGCCCAGCCAGTAGTTGTCAGAAATGCAGACAGCCTCAGCGTCGGCAAAGTACTTGTTGGCCTCCTCCTTGATCAGGTCATCCAGGCCCTCAGAGCCGTACTCCTCCATGCCTTCGAAGCACATCAGCAGGTTGACGGGGAAGTCGACGCCGGCTTTCTGGTGAGCCTCGATGGCATTCAGCCAGCCCAAGACAGGGCCCTTGTCATCGGTAGACCCACGACCGAACATGCGGCCCTTCTCGTCGACAGTAAGATCAAAGGGCTCCGTCGCCCAGCCGTCGCTTTTCTCAGCGGGCTGAACATCGTAGTGGCCATAAACCAAGATGGTTCGCTTGTTCTTATCGTTGCCGTATCGTGCGAGCACAACAGGGGGAAGCTCGAGGTACTCCTTGCCAGGCTGCTTTCCCAATGGGCGAAGCTCAACGGAAGCACCGAGCTTCTTCAGCTCGTCTCCGAGGAATTCTCCCATTCGGACAACCTCTGGACGGCGGGCATCCTCAGAAGAAACGGAGGGGATGGCAACAGCCTTGCGGAGACGCTCGATGAAGTCATCGGCAGAGCTGTCTACCTGCTTGAAGAAGCCGTCGAGCTGGGGTGCCATCTTTTTTGCTTGGTGGGAACGGATCGAATCTGTGAGGTATGGTCGAAAGAGTGAGGGTTGGCTTCGGAAACGAGCAAGACTGGGAGATGCCGGTATAAAAGGCCGTCTGGGAGGAATAGAAACTATTCGAGGACAGTGAGCTGCCGCCCTCAGCAGCCAAGTGCGGGGCATTTCTACGACGTGACACCTGCTCTATCAGGCCGGCAAGTGAGGCAGCGCAGCTCCAGACTCACAGAAGTACCTATGGCGGGGCACCTTGACTGCAATCCGTGACGGCCAATGCACCACTTCCCTTCCGTGCCGTGGCCCACAATAAGACCACGGGCACCCGCGGGATTATAAGCTTTCCTGCTTTAGGTAGTCCAATCCAGCCTCTTTGTCCAATCTAACCGTAGGTATTACTGCCATGGTTACACGGTAACAGAAACCAGACAGTTCTGCAACCCCTCCAGAGGAATGCTTAGATAATGCTACGAGTGCCCACCCAAAACTTTTGCGACCACGGGTACCTGTGGTCCTCTTGCGGGCCCACTTCCGCTGGATTAGTCAGTCGCGTGGAAATTCGTGGTGCTCCGGGTCACGTGTGCCTGCCTAAGGCCTAAAATAATTACAACCGAGCAGGCGCCCGCCTAACCTTTGTTGTCCTGTCATCACACCCGTAGGAAGCAGTTAGCAACGTTAGCAGCTCCGTTCATCATGACTTCATCCGTCTTCTTCAAGTTCAAGTCTCAGAAAGAGCCTACCCGTGTTGAGTTTGATGGTACAGGTATCTCAGTATTTGAGCTCAAGCGGGAAATTATCACCAAGAGTGGATTGGGTGATGGAACCGATTTCGACCTTTTCATATACACCGATGATAACAGCGAAGGTAAGAAACCGCCCCAAGCGATGTGAAAAGCCGTTTACTAATGCGCCCGCAGAATATGATGATGACACGACCATTATCCCAAGGTCAACAACCGTAATCGCGCGGCGTCAGCCGGCGCTTAAGCCTGGTGCTGGCCGTGCAGCTCGTTATGTCTCTGGAAAGATGCCCGTGACGGCTAAAAATGCCGGTCGTAAGGAGCAGGCAGCGAAAGCTTCTGCATCAAAGCCCAGTTCTAATGCCATCAATCAAATGAACAACGCCATGACCGAAGAGGAGAAGATGGCCGCCATGTTTGCCGCCCAGACTGAGCAATGGTCTGCCCAGCAAGAGGAGATGTCTCAGTAAGTCGCGTCGCAGTATCAAGCCCCAAGAAGAACGCTGACCCCTTCCCCCAGCCAAACACCCGTGTTCAAGCCAGGTTCCAAGAGACCTGCCAATGTCCCAGATCATGATCCCCCAAATGGTTACATTTGCTACCGCTGTGGTAACAAAGGTCACTGGATCCAGCTCTGCCCTACTAACGATGACCCTGAATTCGATAATCGACCTCGGGTCAAACGTACCACTGGTATTCCTCGGTCGTTCCTGCA
The DNA here is from genome assembly GCA_013406985.1 of Calonectria crousiana. Taxonomy (NCBI): domain Eukaryota; kingdom Fungi; phylum Ascomycota; class Sordariomycetes; order Hypocreales; family Nectriaceae; genus Calonectria; species Calonectria crousiana. The sequence continues at coordinate 51,553 of VTGD01000041.1, read as the reverse complement.
AAAGGTCGACAAGTCTGTTGTTCTGGCTCAAACTGAAGGAGACGAGTCGAAACGCCCTTCTGGCATCATGGTGAACGCTGAGGGGGATTTCGTCATCGCCGAACCAGACAAGGCATCTTGGGAACAGTTCCAGGCCAAGGCGAAGACCTCATCTACCGCCAAGGTGGCCCAAGCCGAGGACAAGGAGATTCAAGAGCGAGGCTTGGAATGCTCGATTGACAAGAAAATGTTCATAGAACCAATGAAGACCCCATGCTGTCAGAAGACCTTTTGTAATGATTGCATAACCAATGCTCTCATTGAAAGCGACTTCATCTGCCCTGCGTGCCAGACAGAAGGCGTTTTAATTGATGACCTCCAGCCAGACGAGGAGTCCTCGGAGAAGATCCAGGAATATTTGAAGGAAAAGGAAGCCTCCAAGACTCCTCCACCCCCATCGCTGAAATCCTCAGGTGACGCAAAGGCCGAAGAGAAGGCAACTGAAATAGCAACTGACAAAGCTGATGACAAGTCTGGAGATGAGCCCGTGGTAGAGGTCGAAGAGAAAGCAGCCGAATTGCCAGCCAAGGAAAAGTCGAAATCACCACCCTCGCAGCCAGCAGCCATTAAGCCCCCCCCTACAGGCCCAAAGAGTCTTGTTGCCGCCCAGGAAGCAGCCAAGCAAGCAAATGGCGCCAAGCCCGAGGACGCCAATTTCAAGAAGCGACCTGCTGATGACATTCTAGATAACCCAAGAATCCCCAAGGGGCCCAAGGCTATGCAGAACCAGCAGGCCCAAAACATGATGTCCGACATGATGAACGGTATGGGCGGAATGAACATGGGGATGAACAACATGATGTTCAACGGCATGGGGATGCCAAACATGATGGGCATGCCCAACATGGGGAACATGAACATGGGGATGCCGATGATGGGTATGCCCAACATGATGGGTATGCCTTCGTTCCCGGGAATGAACGGGTTTGGTGGCATGAACGGGTGGGACATGGGTATGAACGGCATGAATAACATGAACAACATGGGTGGCATGGGCATGAACGGTATGAATGGCAACATGGGCATGAACGGCTTCCAAAACGGAGGCATGAACGGAGGTATGAATGGCTTCCAGAACGGCGGCAACTTTCCACAAGGCGGGGGTACCGAAGACGACGCCTACTTCCGCAAGCCCGTCAACCCCCATCGCCATCAGAACAAGCAGCGACGAGTTCGTCCAAGCGACTACCGCGAGCTGTGAGTCAAACCACACAAAGCAAAGATGCTGAGCAGCTTCTCGATCTACTTTGCACCCTTCACTTGCTTCTCGACGACATATTCATTCACGAAGACGCGACACATTACAGGAAGCCATCTTGCTGCATACTACAAACGGTCTTTGATTTTTTGGTTCCAGGATCCGGGGTTGGGGAAATGACCTACAATTGGTTTTGGTTTCTTTATCTGCATGATGCCCGCCAGGCCGGGCGACAGGCGTTTTAGGGGTTGGAGGGGGCGGCGGTCAATGAACTTTTTTTTTTTGCTGTTATTCTTCCATATCATCTGGGTGGTTCTGGGATAATGGAAACAGGTCTTATGTTGCTTGACCTCGAAATTGAAATAGATATAGCTGCGCAATGCGAGTCGACTCGCTTTGGTTTTTTTATTTTTTTTTTACAAAGGATAGTAATACATACATATTTTATGACAATTGATGAATGATGCTCTCGTGAGGTTTGTGACATTGTGACTTGCGCGTGTGTATACCATTTATATCATTTCGTAAATTAAATCATGCCTCAATAATCAACAACTCCACGCCTCCATGTTAATCAACTCATTTGCAATGTAATTGTGTGTTTTTTAACTTCTTCTCTTCCAACTCCCAACAAGAGGGGTTTCTCCGAAAAAAAAGCCCCCTCCCCAGGAGCCTCTTAATTCTCCATATCCGCCCCTTTCTTTCTTTCTTTCCTTTTTTAAATTTTTTTTTTTTACTCAGGAGGGACGTAGGGTTGGATAAGCATCTCGCTGAATTTCTCGAGCCTCTCCTTGCCACGAACTTCCTCAACCAGCAGGGGCATCTTGACGACGTTGAATTCGTCCTCGTAAAGCTCATTGATCTGCTCCAGATACTTGCGCTGCATCTTGCGGCGGGCACCGCACTGCTCGCAGTTGTTGCTACTCTTGGGGAACAGAAGCTGGTTGACGACGATGCTGTGGGTGTCGATGCCGTAGCCAGTCAGCTCCTGGATCATGCGCTCCGTCTCGTAGAGACTGAGAAACTCGGCAATGCACACGCAGACAAAAGTGGTGAGGTTCTCGTCCTTGAACTGGGTGTTGACCTCGGAGATGGTCTCGCGCAGCGACTCGAGCTTCTCCGTCATCTCGCTGAGGTTCTGTCCGTTGGGCAGGGCGCCATTGGAGCCGAGAAAGCCATTGAGCAGGGGACCGTACTGGGAGGACAGCTGGGAGACCTTGGCCAGGGCCTTTTCGAGGACCGAGGGGAACTGGAGGAATCGGAGGGTGTGGCCGGTGGGGGCCGTGTCGAAGACGATGGTCTCGTAGGAGAGGGACTTGACCTGCTTGAGGACTTCGGCAAAGGACATAGCCTCGTCTATACCGGGGATCTAAGGCAAAACAGTAAGGTTAATATGAAATGCTACGTCACTGGGACACGGAGGCCAGGAACGAACCGCGAAGGCAAGGTCCTGGACCATGCCGCCAAGGCCACCGCTCATGTCGTTGACGTCGCCCTCGCCCTGGCCAGCCAGCATATCCTGCATGCTGCCGTTGGGGTCGATCTCCATGGCGCTCAGGTTTTCAAAGCCCTCGATGAGGCGGGCCTCCTTGCCAAACTTCTGGTTGAAGGCATCCGACAGGTTGTGGGCGGGGTCGGTGGAGATGAGCAGGACGGAGCGGCGGACCTTGGCCAGCTGAATGGCGAGCGAGCACGACGTTGTCGTCTTTCCGACACCTCCCTTGCCGCCGACGAAGATCCAGCGGAGGCTGCGCTGGTCCAGGATGGACTGGAGCGAGGGCTCGAGGGGGGCGTCGGCGTCGATAAGAGCGGTGGACATGATGGGAGGGGCGCGCGCACGGCGTGGGCTGGGGCGGGTTCGAGGATTGAAAGAGGAGGCGACCCGAGTGCGTTGGCCGGCGGAGAGAGTCTGCAACAGGCTTGGGCCAAAAAAAAAAAAAGTGTGTGCAAGCGGCGAGGTTGCGTGGTGTTTACGTCGCCTCGAATCGAATGCAATTCTCGGTATCTTCTAGAAGCTCACCGCGCTCGGTGGAGTTGGCAAAAAAAGGCCGAGGGTACAGCTGGCTGGAGGGGTTGTGATGGTCAGAAACAGGGAATCACATGCAACACGAGATGCCAGCACAGCATGTACGGCTAATTCTGTCCAAGAAAAGCCATGTAAGTATCCCTCCCCCACCATCCCTAACCACATCTTGGCCTCAGCCACACACGGCTGTTCCATGCAAGCGGCAAGACGACACACTCTACAAACCTGGGATCTTCCTGGCCACCATGCCATATCCCGGTTTACCCGGGGGATTTAATCTAATGTACCTGAGCCTGCCTCAACGTCAGGTAGGACGGGGAGACTCTATATTATCGACCCTCTACAATAGGACTTCAGTTCTTCTCACTGTGGCCCAGTCCTACACTATCAACTCGCCCAGGCTGTCCTCTGTCCTCGCCTCCGGCTAGCGGGTCCCCCCATCCAGGCTCCAAGGCCGGCCCCGTCCACGGCGGCGCGTCCACCTATAGGCTCCAGTGAGGGGGAGGCGGCGTGCGGCGTCCAGCGGGCTCGGGCAGCTGCGAAGAGGCCTACGGTGTTTGGCGATAAAGGGAAAGCAACGAAGTTCCAACGCCGGCAGACAAGACGAGAGGCAGCTTGCTCCGTTTGGTGATCCATGAAGAGCGTGGCGAGATGGGATGCTTGGAGCCAAAGCTGACCTGACCTGACAATGGGCTGGGCTGGGTACCACTGCACATGAAGCTGCAGGTCGTCCAATGACCTATTGATAGACATCTGTCGCCTTTCCAGGTTTTCACCAAGCTGCAACGGCCCAGCGCTGCTTTTTTGGAGGGGGGTCGGCGCAGGACTCTGGCTGGGCTGCCAACTGGGGCTTGCTGCATCCTCACTCGCTGCCTCAGTCCTACCCAGGCCGTCTACATAACATCACTGCTTCGCCTCCTTCACAGCCATTCTCGACCTCTGCTGCTTCTGTCCAAACTGTGCAGCCAATCGACGAGAGCTTCCCACGCCATTGCACTACGTCGTTTTTTATATATCTTTTTACCCCTCCTCTAGCCTTGCTTCTCCTACATTTGTATCTACATCCTGCCTTCAAAATAAAGTAAGACTGAGAAAAGAAAAGATCTCAATCTCAATCTCAACCCCCCCCCTCCAAAACTCCGGCTGGCTTGCTTTCCGTCTAAACCCCACATTTGACGTCAACTCCTCACGTCGCACCACTACCACCACCACGGATTCACGGCTCTACGTTGCAACGAAGAAAAAGAGAGAGAGAGAGAAACAAGAAAAAGAAACAGGATTCGTCATGTCAGCACAAGCTCCCGCCACAAAGGACCGCATTACTTGCCACGTCCTCGACACCACGGCGGGCCGTCCAGCCAAGGGCATCAGCGTGCGCCTTGAGGGAGGAGTCGTCACAGCTACTTCCACGCTCAAGGCGTTTGAGTCCGTGACCGACGACGACGGCCGCATCACCTCCTGGCTCTCCTACAGCTCCCAGGCTGACGCCGGCGATGTTCCCGTCTACACCCTCGACGACGTCCTCAGCGAGTCGAAGGGCCCCTCCCGCTGGACCCTCCGCTTCGATACGGGCGCCTACTTTGGCGAGGACAAGACCTTCTTCCCCGAGGTGACCGTCACCTTCCGCGTCGAGGCGGGCCAGACGTACCATGTTCCACTGCTGCTGAGCCCCTACAGCTATACCACCTACCGCGGCAGCTAAATCTACGCAATCGCCCGGCGGCAAATTGGATCCTCACGCAAGCCAGGTGCAGAGAGCGCCAGCGAGGAAATAAGTCGAGTGCGGTGCAGGGGGGAACATTATTTCATGAATCCTAACAAATCTAGGAAATAGCTGGTCATGAATGTTGAGAAAGCAACAGGAAGATAGATAATTATGATTTTTGACAGTAGCGGTGATGGTATTTTAATTCATCAACGAATGTCCTAACCAGGCACTATCCTTGTTTACATTCTTGGCACATCCATGTTCGTGCCTTGCTAGCTCCCTTCCAGAGGGACAGTGATGCCCAATGTTTCTTTTACTTCTGCTGTGCCTTCTCTTGTATCCCGAAAAGCACATCCCTCGCCATGCCTTCCCCTTGCCATCCTGGCCCTTCCGGAAAAAACTCCGCGCTGTCCATAATAGAAATAAAATATAAAATAAAACCCGTTTGACAAAGGAGTGTAAAGGTTTGAGTCGCTTAATGATGCAGTCGTGTTTCAGTCGTTTGGTCGTGATTGTTTAGGCCGTGTCGTCATGAGGTTGGGTTATCCCTGTAGAGTATTTTCTCCACATTCAATGCTTTCGCCATCTTCCCAGGAGGCCCTTCTTGGAGCGATGCGAAGGCACATCCGGTGACGTGGGTGGTGTCTCCTCGTCCCTCCTTGATGTAACGCTCTCTGTGCCATCCTTGGAAAACCGAATGCTGGACTGGGTTGGGCTGATAACCTTGATGCTGTCCGAGTCTGTGAAGTCGGTGTTGACAAGCGAGAGGGCACTGTACATGATCTCATCTTGGGGAGAGATGCGGCCATGGCTGAGCGTGTGTCGCTTCTTCCTCAAGAAAGAACGGTGGCTGCGGCTGAGAGCTCGTGTGGGACAGATGTCTTCCTGGCTGATGCAGGCATTTGGGGATAGGTCTGCATCCGGGTGAGGAAGTGTGGTGTTGCGAACTGCGATACAGGTCAACATTGGTCCGGTCTCTAATGAAGCTGATGGACGAACTCACCATCATTGAAGGGTTCAGGAAAGCCGGTGTCTCGAGGCTCTCGCCTTGAGGATTTCGTTGGGCTGGAGGCCATGATGTTGATCTGAGGAACTGTCTTAGATTGTGTTGCCATTTTGATGATATACGCGGTCGGTGTGTCTGAATAGGAATGAAGAGAAAAGAAGAGAGAAGTTGGACGTTTTGATCACGACAGAAGTCGGACGCTTTCAACTGGCCGAATTGGGCAAGTACATGTACGGTGCAGGTGTGTGTAAGCGCAACGCCGCTTTGGTCATGCACGACACCCAAGCCCCCAAAACTTGTCGTATTCGTCGACAAAGCCAAATAGTAAACAAATGAGACGGAGTCACTCGACGGCGAAGAAGGCTTGTGTATTCTCAGGTTGAATAGCCAATGCTAAACGGGGAAGAGAGGGAAAAAAAAATTGGCAAGTGCGTGTGTGTTCTTTAAAGGCTGATAAATTAAAAATACCGGTAGGGGGGGAGACGATGGGGCCGGGGCGATGGGGGGAAAATGGCCATGCCGGGGTTATTATGAACGATTGTAATACACCGATCAGCAGGGCAGAGGGTTAGTTGGTGCCGCTTGGCACACGGTGTTAATCGGCTCTTCGGAATTCAATCAGAGCTTGAGGCCATGCACAGTGTGGAGGGCATACCGAGGAGAATGTAAGACAGCCACTCAAAGGGGCTTGGCTCACGCAGTCCGGCACATAAGCCAAGAGTAAAACGTGTGAGAACTTGACAGCGCTTCCGTAAACCTTGTGCCGAAGCCGAGAAAGCCAAGTAGTCGCCTACGCTGCAAGCAACAGGTGCAAGGGGGGGTCGAGGCTATGACGCGGGTGGAGTGCCACGCCCAGAAGTTGGGTACCAGAAAAAGTGAACTCACCTAGAATCGCCAGGGGGGTGGCCTGTAAGAGTGGCCCTGTCTGGATCCAAGTACGGGTCTTTGTTCCGTGATGAGCTTCCTCTAGGCTTCTGCTAAAACGTCCCCAACAACCCGGGGAGCTAGGTAAATGATCGTCCAAGCGCCCTACGGGCGACGAGTTTCGGAAATGGCGCCCTCCGCACAGCAGCAACGTGGTGGACCAGGGGAGCCCGGCGAGCTTGAGTGGCGGATGAGGCTCGGCGCAGGACTTGTATGAGTGAGATGAAGCGATGGACCTGCCTCGGCGTCGTAAGCTCCGGGGGCTGCGCTCGCTGATAGTTTGTTAGGCGACGGGCGCGAGCGCGAAACGCGAAATACAGTGCTCTCTAACACCTGCGCCTCGTCAAACAAGCTGAGAGACTTGGAGTTTAAGCGGCCCCATTGCAGATCAGAGTGAGTGCCCAGGCTCGTCTAGGTTCTTACCGGGGCAAGATGTGATATTTATATTATGCTCGCACTCGCACAGGGAGCGGCAAGACAATCGAGGGCTGGGGGGGGGGCAACCAGCTCCTTAACGGCTTGGACAGCGAGCGTGATGCTTGCCCCCCCAGGTGCATAAGGCCCAGCCGGCTGTACAGTAGGCAGACGCTTAGCAACCTCCAAAGCAGAATGGTCCGAACGGCACAGGAGCGGCTAGCAGAGCAGACCACCAGCGGACGGGTCCACGGCCAGAGGTCCAGCGGCACCCTCAAGCACGCTGTGCGACGCCTGTGGGTGTCACCTCCAAACAGTGGTCCGGAGGATGATCCTTTCCAGACACACATGACGACAAAGCGTGGGCTTGCATCTAATGTCTCGCAGGCGGCCGTGTCAGTGGCCGGCCTGGCAGCCCACTGGATCCTCGCTGCTGCACCACCTGCGAACTGCGGAGCATCTGCCATTGTTCAGGTTTCGAATGTGACCGGACGGCGTGGCGTCTAAGCAACAGCGGCCAAAAGTCAACTTGCTCGATTCGCTCTCCGGCAGCCAAGCGGGGAAACCGTGCCGTGGAGCTGATGGGTGGTCGACGTCGCCCATGGGCATCTTGGCGGCTAGACGGCAAACCCGGTTGTGATGACCATGCATATGTCCAGTTGGTGCCCGTAATTGGAAAAGCGACGAAAAAAAAAAAAAACATGCCTTTGCCGCCTGCTCCATCGAAGAACCACACTTCCATGGGCACAACTTTGCCGGCCGAACGGTCTCGCCGACGGGGAAATTGGTCAATTGGACCCAGTTCGGCGCCGAATCACGTGGCTTACTTCGGTCCTATTCGACAGAGCGTATTGTGATCGGATGCCCCAGCACAAACCATCTATGTCAACTACACATCGAGCGGCCGTGTCGATCAACCTCTCGCGTCTGCGTCTATCCCATTGAAAGCACAAGCTTGACCCTCGCCTGAGTTTCATCCATTACCCAGTTTTCATGGAGATCACCTCCAAAGTTACGTCAATTCGTGATTTGCCTCATGGGTCAGCGAGGCAACCGAACCCCTAATTTTTTTTCTTTCTGCACTTTTTTCTTTCTCTTTTCTCTTCCCTTGCTTTTCCAGCCCCTCGGCGCACATCACCCTCGGCAGCTTTTGCATGTTCTCTCTTCTCTTCACTGGCATCTCCGCACTGGTGCCGGGCTGGTGTCCGCAGCGCCCGTCAACCCTCATTGTTGACCCTGGACGAGCCGATTCCCGCACATGCATGCACGTGTCTCCTCAACTCGATTTGTAATGGTTGGCCTCTGTTTTCTATGAGCTTTTTGCGCAATTGGTAGAGCGATTGAAGATGTCTTAAATCCGCTCCTTGGCTGCATCAGCGGTGTAGCCCGTGACAATACCAGCACCACTCACTTATCCCCTCTCGCTTCTGCAAAGGGTTTTAGCCCGTGCCATTTAGCCACGGCGTCTAGTCTTTGATTGGCTAACTTAACTTTAGATGCATGGTCATCGTGGCATCACTATCGGTTTTTTGTCAAGAGCTACAAGCCGTGTCTAAGTGGGGGAGGGACCAACAGACCACACAAGAACGAAGATGGTGGTATCAAAACAGCGATGATCCGAAATCTGACCGTCTCAAAAACCGGCCCGGTAACGCTGCAGGCGCAGAATTGCCATCATCTTGAGCCGTCTCCGTCCCCGAGACCAGCTGAATACCCGTCCCGGCATGATCACGAGACCGAGGAGTGGCGAGTATCGTTATCAGAGGCTTTTTTCTAACTAGCTGGAAATCCCCATCCATCATGTCCATAGGCCCAAGATGCGGGTCGACTTCCCGCGTCCCAGCCTCCATCCTGCAAGACTAAAAAAAGCCATAGCCGTCGCTAAAAGCCGACACCGAGGCCGGCGCTGCAACATACATCATATCCAAGACATAGCCTGGCCAATCCAGAGCAGAAACCTTTTGGTCCGCCACTGACGTTGTTCCACTAACGAAGGCAGAATAACCAAAATGGCGGATCGCGTCCGAGCGTGCATTGTACCCTCTGTTTAGACCAATGCGGTTAAATGCTGCCTAAAAGAGGGTTCATGTACGATAGCGAATGGTTTTTCTTAGCTCACGTTTTGTGAGATGTCGATCAGAGACAAGCAGATGTGAAACGCCACGAACATTGCACCCAATCTTTGGAATTGGTCCTGGCGAAGGGTTCACGTCCGAGGGCGCTATTGTGCTAGTGGATTGGTCTCAGTTTCTATCCAATAATGTGGTGTCGTAGTGGTCTGACTGGAATGAGTGGCGCAACCCTTTTCTCATTCTAGCAACGCCTTAGGTCACAATGCAACATGACGAGGCAAGCATTAAGGCGTGGTGGCAGAGTGGTCTAATGCGTATGACTAGAAATCATATCTCTTCGGAGGCGTCTGTTCGAATCAGGCCCACGTCGTATGCTGTTCTTCTCTTTTTTAACCGTCGCGCCAGGTTGATGTCGTAGACTGATACATCATCTTTTTGCAACACGCTAAGCAAAGCAAGTCCGCAAGAGAACATAGGCAATATAAATCAAACTCAATGACAATTCAAAACACGGTCTCAAATTAGTGGTCAGACAGTATTTTCTCACTAACCAGACATAAATATTATTCTTGGTTGACGAAAGCGTACCCAGATCAGCACACACCAGTGTGTTGCAAGTTGAGTCGCCTTGTCAAACATAACACAACGGCAACCTAAGCACTTCCGTCATGACGACAAATGACATAATGCCACGGTTACATGAAGAACCTTAATAGCTCGTTTCTGTTTACTTCACCCTCACTCGTTGCATGTTTCCTCAGCTCTTTTGCAAAGTGTATTATGCAAATCTCAACAAAAAAAAAACTACACTTTGCCGTCGAGGGTCTGATTCATGGCACCAATAGATTTCCGCAAGACAGCTAGCGATGTTGGATCCACACCGAATGCGCCGTGATGCGAGAAACGAGGAGACTTTGATTGACAACAACAACAACAACAACGCAGCGGCTTGTATCCAAGGGGCGACACAACTCAAAGATAATTGCGCTGTACTTTGTTTGGTCTTGCTGCAGAAAAACCCCACCGCCCTTTCATCCGAGGACACGATCCAGAAAATTACGATGCAGTTATTGCATGCATAACCCAAGTAGATGGGGGGGGATCTCTATCAAGTAATCGTCATGTGTCAAGACCAAGACGCTGCGTCGAAGCCCAATCTCAGTTGTTAATGTGCAATTCGACGATGCAACGCGGCATATGCACCAGACACGTCAGCCAACCTATTCAACGCTGCATTCCTCAACATGCATCCGTGTGTGCTTAAACTACTCCGTTCCCTTCTTTTTTGTAGTCTTCCGACATTTACGGGTGGCTGATTATAGTCCAAGGTGGAACAACTTCAACTGATCTATAGTTGCATTCATGAAAAGGGTTCAAATTAATCATATCCAAATCTACCATCTCACGCTGCGTTCAACACCAAGCCAAAGCTCCGTAACAGAAACAAAAAAAAACCAGACAAACATGTAGAGAGGGAAGTATCCTTTGTGTGTTGTGTGTAATAATATATGATGGAATGCAAAGGCCATGTAGGAATCCACCGTTCTCTCCTCCCGCTCGAAGCCCATGAGTACAATGGCCTTGCCACGTCTCCTGACGTTGTCCGATAAGTAAATACAGCCTTTTTGTCCCCTCGGTCGCCAGAGGAGCTACACTGTAGCCTCCAAAGCTCCCTCTTGTATGCTCCTATTGAGTCGTAGTACTAGAAAGTAAATTTCATCAAGGCATCCCACGAAACAATTCAGTTCTATCGACGACTGCCATTCGTCCGTCTCTCCAACTCAAAGGAGGATATGGTCGTTCCAAAGGAAAAAGGGAGAAACAAGGCTCGAATTCCATCTGTCTCTTGATTCTTTATCCATCATGATTGCTGAAGACAGAAAGAAAAACAAGTTTTGCATCGCGTATAGAATGACAATCAAACCACCAGCGCCAAACGACCCAGGTCTGCCCACTCTTTCAACCAAAGCAAATACCCAAAACAGTTTCGTGCGTGCGTGCGAGGGGTGGAAGAGAAGCGAAGAGGTCGCCTTCCCTAGAGAATACACAGCTGCCAATCGCAGCAGATTGAACCTCGTCCTCACGAGAGTGGTGCGCCTCCATCTTCTACTCCTGACCAAAGCCCATTGTCTCCTCTACAGCAATCGTAAGCTTGTTCTGAAGCTGTTCCAAAGACTTGTAAGGTGGCAAATCGAGGCGGTTGAAACTAAAGCTGTGTCAGTTGCATACACGACAATCATTTCAGGAAGAAAATAGCTTACCAGGTGTGTGCCTTGGGGAGGTTGCCAATCTCTCCGGCTTTTTCGATGGTGAATCGTCGAGGACCATCGCTTCCCTGAAGATCTTTGAATCCGTTGACGGGGATTCGGGACGTTCCCGTAGTAAACTGCAGCAGTCGAGACTTTTGCTCACCGTCCCAGGATCGAACCGTCGCCCAAAAGTTCTGTACAACCTCGTCAGACTCGGTGTATCCACGGTAGTCGGTGTGCTTCTTCCAGTCGTCGACGTCAATCTCGGCGATACCACCGATGAGAAGTTCGAGCTCACGCTCGTCAAACACGTTGATCAGGTCCTGAGGGATAAGCTCCTGGAAACCCTCCTTGAATGCCTGGAACTGTTCGGCGATGCGCTTCTCGATTCGCCACTTGACCATCAGGTCAACGTACTCCTTCTTGTTCTCATTCGTCACCTCAATGTTTCGGCCGTCGGGGATCAGGTCCTCAGTGGTCAGGACACCGAAGCGCTCATCCTCGGTGGAGAATGTCTGCTCCAAAATTCCACCTGAAATATCATTGTCCAGCATCCACTGCAGCGAACGATGGAAGTCGGCGTCGACACCTTCCATGTCGGCCAGGGCAACGGCCTTTCCAAGTATCATCTTGTACAGCGCGCCAATAAAGAAGGCATCCAAGAATCGCCTGTGGAAGATGGCCAAACCAACAACGCGTCCAATGAATTTGAAATAGTTGAGATGTTCGGGGTTGATTCCGGAATGGGGGTTGATCTGAAGAGTATAATTGTCGTGGGCTGAGTACTCGAACAAGCAGTAAAAGGGGTTAAACATCTCGTGGGAAAGGAGGAAGAAGAATTCACGGGAGAGACCACCGTAATCCAAACCATCCTCGCCATCGAACTTGATCATAAGGCGCTTCTTTAGATCCGTAGCCGATTGTCGAGTAATCTCGGCAAAGGAATCTTCGAAAATATGCGATCGACGGACCTTGATATGGCACTGCCCACTGAGAATACGCATCGCGGGCTGAGACCGGAAGTAAATAAGCTTTCGGCGGAAGTCTCGCTTGTACTGAGGGACGTTTTGGTCGAGCGACGAAGGAAGTCGCGGGTCGTCCCAGGTAGTTGTCTTGGTGTTGTGGTCCACAAAGTAGACGCGAGCAGTGTTGGTAAGACGCATTTCCCAGCCGCTGGGGAGGGGGCCGAGCTGAGAAACAGGCTGCTGCTGGATTTGGCCATTGGCATTGTTCTGGCCTCCGTACATGCGGATGTATTGCTGTCGGCGAGGGTCAACCCAGGTTGTGGTGCGCGTATTGTGGTCCACAAAGTAGGGACGGCCTTCGGGTGTCCATCGCTGCTCCCAGCCGGGGGGAAGTTCGCCAGTACCCGGGCTGGTAGCGCCAGTATGCATCATGGCGCCGTTGTTGGAGGGTGGAGATGCTGCTGGCTGATGAGGCTGCTGGGCGTGCATCGTCGGTGAGCTAGAGCCAGTTCGATCTTCGGGTAGGGTTCTGTTTTGATGTCTCTGTCGCTCGACCTGGGTTGCCGCCTCTCGGTCGTTGCGAGATTCACCAGCGCCATTAGCGCTGGGGCGGTTCCAACTGGTGGTGCGAGTGTTGTGGTCGACATAGTACGTGCGGCCCAGGTTGTCCTCCCTGCGTTCCCATCCAGCTGGCAAACGTCCTTGTGCGTCTTCGAATGGGCTAAGCTGGCTGCTCTGGCGAGGCTGTACAGCGCCGTTGGGCGCGGGGGCATTCGCACCGCCTCCGGCGGAGTTGATGCTGGAGGGACGGTGGGGGAGGTTGACCTGCGACCCGCCGGCGCCGTTGGGTCCAGACATGGAGGAACCAGGGCGGTTGTCTCCCGCAGGTGCTGAGAGTGTAGATAGGTTGGAAGGCCCAGTACCAAGGGAAGGTCGACTCGTCGATGATGATGCTGGGCCGCCGCGGGCGGGGGCAGAGAGGTTGCAGGAGAGGTTAATGATGAGTTTTCCGTGAACGACGAGGTTGTCGGTGGACTTTTTGAGGTCTCGTGTGAGCATCTGGTCTGGAGACGTGGTTGTGTTAGTCAGGTCTCATGACCTTGATGGCATGGGGGGTGCGGGCAAACGAACCATCGGCATCCGGCCCCAGTTCGGGCATGACATCTCCTACGCGAATGTTGATGACGCCTAGGAAACCTTGGTCCTTCTTCTTAAACTTCTTCTGGTCAAACACCTGCACCGCCAGGATACTGTCCTCGTTTGCTCGACTGCAACGGCGTGAGTGGGAAAAGCTCTTGGAATACGGTGGCGGGGCAATGCTCACAAGTCATAGCTCTCGTTCCAGTAGGGGTTCAGAGTCCTCTTGCTGACTGTGGTTGTCTTCGTCTGCTCACCGTTGATGGTCGCGACGGCGAAAGGGTCGGGAAAGCCTATACCAGTGTTAAAAACTAGGTTCGTCGGTGTGATTTGTCAAGTGGATCGCCAAACGTACGAAAGACATCCCGCTTATAGAGGCCATCAGCCGCAATGACTTGAATGTGGTGTCAGTATTGTAATTCGTTCGAAAAGGGAATGTAGAGGGGACTGCGACGCACTGGTAACCCGTAGGTTGGGCTTGCTGTGATGGCTGTTAGCAATCATGGCCTCGACGAAAAGGCGACCCGCAGGCAGCGGGGATGGGGATGGGGATGAACTGACTTAGGCTGCCCAGCATCGGTGCGACTACTCATGGTCGGTTCGCCTCTTGCGCAGCGCAGTGAGTGACTAAAACGCTACAACGCAAGACGAGTGTATTTCGTGGGACGGGCCACGCGCGGTCGGGGCCGTAGTATCAGGCTGCACCAGGGAGAGGCTGGAGCTTTATGGACGAGATTCGAAAAGTGTTCAAACGACGGGGTTGACAAAGTCGTCGACGCCTCAGGGAGACGCTGGAGGGTGGATGAGGCTGTGCACGGGCGGCGGCCCAAAAGAGTAGAGACGGGCTCCCCGCTTCCAAAGCGAGGAGGCGAGCGATGGCCGGAACGGGAAGACAAAGGCGCAACGATGGCGACGCACACGACGAGGGGGCCAGGGGATGCGGTGACCGGTCGAAACAGGACGAGGAGATGCGGCAGCGAGGAATCGCAGAGGGTGCCGGCAGTCAACGGAGGGTGAGGAGGGACGTGTAGATGGGAAAATTGGATGACGGACAGTCAGGATGCGGGCGAAGAGGGCGACGAGGATGGATCAGGATGAGACAAGAGACGGGGTGCAAGGAGGGACACTCGGCTGCTTGTTGGCTGCCAAAGCCTGCACAGAGGTCGTAGGTACCTACCTGGACCTTGGTGGGCGGCGGGAGGGTAGGTCAGTGGGCAGCGAGCAAGCGGCGGGTGCCCAGTGGCGGGCGTTTAGCGGGTAGCGGGAGGGGACTCGGTACCTAAGGGTGCGAGCCGGCCGCTGTCCAGAGGGTGTCAATGTGCCAGATTATAGAGGGGTTCCCAGCAGAGGGCGCCTGTGGGTACTGCCCAGTAGTGGTTCTCTGCGCCGCTGTACGTCCTGGGTACCTCTGGTCCCCGGTGGGGTGCGCGTGAGCGTGCGGGAGCGGGAGGGGGGAAAGTTCGCGGCAGGGGTCAGACAAGGTACCTCGACTGTACATTGCTCGACACCGATGGAGAGGTTGATAGGCAGCGGCATGGATCAGCGAATGCGCCACGGCCTGAGAGACGTCAACCCCAAGTGAGTACGTGCGGGGAGTGTTGATGAGACAGTTCGCGGATGGTATGAGCATTGCTGCATGAAGCATGCAATACGCGACTGTTTTGTCGTTTTGTTCCCTGCCCCCATCCCCTCGTCCAGCAACCCTCCAACTCGGCCATCCATCGTCTCTCAGCTTGCAGCGGGTGGCTGGGTAGCTGGACAGGATCCATCGGTTTGTCGCGCGTCTCGTGCCCCCCAAGTTTGATTTGGATGCAAAGGTCCCTCGTCTCCGAAAAAATACAGATACCAATAGCCGCCAAGAGTCTGGCAGCCTACAGACAATGGCGAGGGGGGGCCCGGTTGGTCGGCATCAGGGGGCCACCTGGGACCCCATTCCATTGCTCAGTGCTGGTGCCGTGGCGAGCCAGTCCCAGACTCCCATCACCAGTCAGTGTCGATGCCAGCCAGAAGCAGCGTTCTCCAGCGCTTGTACTGCACAATGCATTGGGTGCATGCACGCTGGGACATCATCGGCGCTTCCGTTCAAGAGCTCACAATGGCGTGCATGCTACCATTGTCGGCGCCGTTACGATGTGGCCGTATCATGACCGAAAGCATTCACTCCTTCACAGTACTAACTTAGGCATAAACTCGTACTACTGCGAAGTCTATTGGGTGCTGTTTTTTTTACTCTAAGCCCCAGGAAGTACTACCTAACACCACCCAATGCGCCCGGGTAGCCGCAAGCAGCACAAGCGCTCTCGCAGCTATTATGCTGCCAATGATCCAAGCCTCAGGTGCCCAGTTCGCTATGCGGCCTTCCATCCCACGCCTGCTCAGCATGTTGCTGAAACGATATTGACATACGGATTTACCGCCACAGGCGAGGAGACATTAGAAATTGGCATTGATGGCTCGTCCCTCTCCGCCCACCGAATCTACGTACCCCATTGCGTCGGGGCTACTTACAAGCATTTCACTCAACTGGTTAGCATTTGGATACCCTTGTCACTGGCCCTGGTAAGGCCCAAGCCGAGCCACCAAAGGACGTCAACCACTAAGCCCCCTGCTGCTAGGCCGCGGTGCGCCACAGCGGGCGAACGCGTCTCGCTGCGCAGTAATCATGGACAAATCTCAGCCTGGGTATTCCCATGAGCCTTCGACCGTTTTCGACAGAAGCAGCCTACCGCAATCCACACCCGCACACTGCCGACCGTGTCGATCCATCCACCCAGGGGAACGCCCACTTTTCTGGGGTTACTTTCGCATCTGTCATCTCGGGTCAGGTCTTACGAATTAGACCAGAGCTTGAAAGGTGGGACAGAAAGTACAATGATTACCATGATGCTGAGTACGCGTACCGACTGGCTCCATGAGGCTGCGTGACAAATCACATAGTCGAGTCATTGACCTTGCAGCTGGTAAAAGGGTTTTAGCATCGGACGCGGACAGCTCGGTATCGGGTAAGGAACTTTTGAGAAAGGCGTTAACTAACGCTTAGAGATGACTTGTCAACATATGATACATGGATGAGTAACTTGTAGGGCAAGCCGTTTATCTGCCCGTGAATTTACAAGCCAACCTTCAAAATGTATCCGGTAACGGAATCGGCAGATCAATTTTGGACTCGGCGCAACGGGCTGAGGGCATCATAACTACAACACCCTAGTGGCTAGTGAATACAGTGTAAACAATTGATACACGTTGATGTTGAACGACTAACCTCTGCTGGCAGGCTGGTGATAGAAAACATGGTAGGTCATGTACATGTAAGCTAAGAAACTGTATAACAAAAGGCGAGATGTAAACTGCACAGAAAATATCCAGCGTAGGATGACACAATATGGTGTTGATAAGTCTTGTTCGAGGCCACTCTGGTCCTATTACGGCTCTCCTGGCCGGGACTGAGGGTAGATCAGTTGTGCACAGCGGGCCCTTCCTCATGCATGCGCTGTACTAAACCGGATATTTACTTAGTGGCTGTACGGCGAACACCAGCAGCAGCCAGACAAGGCAGGATCAGGGTCACCGCCAAGAATTACTATATCGTGCAGTACTAAAATAGATACTTGGGCGTTCCAAGGCTCAACCTCCCCGGCCTCATACGATCTTCCGAGGTGACCGGAATCTACGGATGTGGGGGGGGGCAGACGGGCGGCCTCACACGGATTGCGTGGCGAGGTGTCACAGTCCAAAACCTTGGATGATCCTGGGTCATGCTTACCCAACCATCCACCCCCAGTCAATTGTGGCTCGGAGGCGACTGCTATCACTTGAAGCCACATGGAATTGTAGATACCATCTTGTCATTCAGAAACCTATCTGTGGCTGGAAGGAAAACAAATATTTAGTCCGGAAACTCCTTATCCCATACTAGGGGCGCGTTGAACTGTTTTATCCCCCCGATCCGATATCATACACCGCACCACCCTGTCCAGATTTCTTTCCACCTTGTTGCGGCTCTAATATCCCTGCCATGTGAACCAAGCCCATATTACTATTGCCCGATTTGCTCCATCACCAGGTTCGCTCTTCGTCAAACCCGGCATAGTCATCGACCTCAATCTTGAATACATCTGGTTGTTGCTGCCCAGGGCCAGAGTGACCCTGCCCCAAACGGGGAGACACGCTTCCCTGCTCCTAGTAGGGAGCGTAGCCCCGACCGCGACCCCGATAGCCGCCACGGTATCCACCGCGAGGGAATGATCCTCTTCCCCCAAAACCACCACGGCCGCGGCCGCGACCTCGGCCACGAGTCATCCCGGGCACGTTGGTGCGCTTTGGGGTGACCTTGATGTTGCGGCCCTTGAACAAGCTCTCGTTGAGGACCAAGGCTTGGGCCACCAGGCTCGGTTCCGTAAACTCGACGTAGGCGTAACTAGAATCCTCAATGTTAGCTCGCCCTGGTGTCTGCAAAGGACAGCGGCTTTGTAAAGCGTCATTACGTACCCCTTGGGCTGGCCTGTGAACTTGTCCAGGAGGATGGTGACTCGGTTGATGGAACCGCAGCTCTGGAAATGGGCCTGGATCTCTTCAGGCGACGCTGAATAGTCCACATTTCCCACGAAGATGCTGCGCAAATCAATAGATTCCTTGTCATCGGCTAGATCCGCAGATGCCTTCTCGAGAGAGGCCTGCATCTCGCGGAGCTTCTTGGCCTCCTCTTCCATCTCTGCCACGCGGCGCTTCATGGCAGTGATTTCTTCCTAATGCCGCCTTGTCAGCTCCCTGTTTAGTCCACCTCTTTTCGCGCCTTACGCACCTCCTCGGTCGTAGTCATCTCGTTTCCCACCTCGTGCTCGACTGGTGGTTGCTCTTCAGGTTTTCCGGAGTCCGACATTTTGATCTGATTGCTGTCGCAAAGTCTGTGGAGTGATGTAAAAACCAATCTGTTTGCAGAGTGTTGTTAGCGGGCGTCGACGGGGCGTTTAAAACAAAGCCTGAAATGACAAACTACCGCTACGCCCTGAACGGCGCGTCGCATAAACGAAACGCGAGCAGATGCCGCGAGACAAGGGTGGTTTAGAACTGAGGCGAAAGCAAAACTTACAGGACGTCACGCCGTGTTGTGCGACTCACAAAATATACTGCTTCGCAAGGGATCGTCACCAAAATGGCGAAAAAAAGAAGCCAAGTATTAGGAAGATGGTAACGAGGCTGTGGTAAGTTGGTCATTCAAACGGAATCTATTTCTTGGTGACTGGCTGGTGTGGAGCCGAGGTTGACCCGAAATATGCAGGAGGGAGAGAACGTGGATCCTTTCGTGCATACAGGAAGGAGGCTAAGATGCGTAGATGAAAAAAAATTGATACTACGCTGGGAGACAAAGAAAAAAACGACGGGATGAGGATATACTCTACTTCTATTTACTTTTGATATCTCATCCCCGATACGTCGGATGTCATCATGCACAAGCGATCTGAGAGAACTTAAGATCCTAACCGACTAGATCGAATGAGGATGGCTGATGGTGTGTCACAAATTGGATTGGAAAAAAAAGAATTCATCCCAGAAAAAAAAAGAAATCCATGTTATAGTATACCCCAGCAGCGTTTCGCTATGCCAGGAAGATTGGCAAGAATTCTCAGCCTAGAAACCCCACAAAATGCAGCCGTTACGTCCTCCAAACGCCGCTCATGCTAATGCTGTCCATGCGTCCGTCCGTAATCATGCCTCGTCCCATCCAGTATTCGAATCCCAATTCACGTTGATGTCTAGTTGAATAAAATGCTTGATGGTTGATCCTCCCAATCAAGCATGCCGGCCTCGTTTGCCTCCACTACCGAACGGATCCTTACCACCCAAGCTTCCAAGGTCGAATATCTCCTCAAAATTCAACTTTCGTTTTGATCCAGCCCGCTGTGCAAGGTGCGCTCCGGGTCTAGGCACTGGTCGAGTCAGATTGCCGCTCATGCGGGCTTTCGATGCCCGGGCAGATGCTATTGATGACCCGTCGTGGGGTTTTGAGTCCGAGAGGTCAAGCGTGGCGATGTTGGGATAAGCGTGCGTTGATTGAAATGTGAAAGCATCCTGGCTCGGTACGATGATAGGTGTTGGCTCTTCAATAACGGGAGGGATACTCGGAGGGGCAGAATCTGTTCGTGGTTGTGTCGAAACTTGCGGAGTGCTGTTCGTGCGAGATATTTCCGGGGATGAAGCCGTCTCGGCCTTGTCCCCCTCGTCTTCACTTTCGTTCTGGGAAACACTTTCGCGTCCATCCAACCGCTCTGTTGCCCATCTTCGGATTTTCCATCCCTCTCCATCATCAAGACCAAGGCCTCCCTTATCCAGGAAAGCTAGGAGGTCATCAAGGCAGTCTTGATATCCATCCGCTCGAGCCTTTGACTGAGCGGCGGCTGAGGTTTTGTACAGCTTGGTGACCGAGAGGGCGGCGGCTTTGAATACATCGAGGAGTTGTTCAGGGGACTCGGTCTGGGCAGGTTGCTTTCCTGCGCCAACAGAGACACCTCTCATCGGATCCATTGTACAGGTTCGTGCGTGACAGACAGTGCAGGGTTCCTAGAGGAAGGACAAGTCAGCCACTGATCGCCAGGCCGCGCGATATCCTTGTCCCGATTCAACGAAGAAAAGGCCTTGCTGGTGAGTCACAGGGGTCAAGGGTCACTTACTGGTGTCGCTGAGTAGAAACAAAGCCAGGCGACTACAGAGGTGGCAAAACAAACGCTGGGTGCGATGGTTTGGAGACTATGTCCCCTAGATACCGCCGCTGGTGCAGGTCCTAGGTTGGGTCGACGTTGGACGTGGTTTGACCAGTCATCCAACCTGCTGCAGCACAGAGCTTGTTGGGCGCCGCTAACCGAGGGGTCTGGCACGTGGAGTGGGGTGTCCGCTTTGTCACGTGACTGGACAAGTCTAGAAGCTGTGGAGTAGACATCTACCAAGGTTTTGGAAAAGCTGAGCCTTGCGGGGGCATCGAAGCGTCAAATATAATATATAGCGAGAGTATATCTCCTATAGTATCGCCAATAATCTGTTGAATCTTGCTGCAGCATTCTCTATCGTTCCCTCGCGAACAACTCATCAATTCAGTCATCAAAACCATCAGTAAGGTGACGTCGTTCCAGCAGACCGGAATATCACTTATTCCTCGCAGGAACGTGGGGCTATTTTAGAGTAAACGACAAGGGACCACACGCGGCACTAGCCCCAAATTGGCCCCCCTTCGACGTGCCCGTCGAGATTCCACTTGCCGGCACCTTCGAAAAAACATCTACACCTCTCACTCAGCATTGTGACAAAGGGAAAATATCCTCCACTTCCAACGTCGAGCTCGAATCCATCTCGCCAAACTTATCAAAACATTGCGGATTATTAAGAATATCCTGCGACCCGGTCGAGTCCATCTTGGAACGCGTCTTCAAGACGCTAGTCGCGTAAAGAGGTTCTTCTTACACTTCCTTCGCAATGGCGCCTCGATCTCGTGCCAGCGCTGTGGACACCGACGCGTCCATGTCGGACGCGCCTGACCACCGCCAAGCTGAGGAGATGGTGAGCTTACGCTTTCAAATCAATTATTTTGGCTGTTGCCACGAGGACGCCTTGCTGATGATATTTTCTTGTAGGAGGTTGATGAAACCCCAGATTACACCGACTCAGATACGAATCCCAATACTACTGCCAGTAGCGTCGTTGGTGAGCCTCTAGGAGATGGTCGCAAGCGCCGTTCTGAAGTAAATCAATTGCGCCGGAGTATTTTTGGCAAGAAACATGATCGTCTTGGCGAGTCCAAAGTACGCCAGAGCTTGAAATTGCCCACACCGTGCACCTCAGTTGCTGACATTGCGCGTGCAGGAAGATGACACCATTCGAAGATTCCGTTACCTACTAGGCCTTACCGACTTATTCAGACACTTTATTGAGACAAATCCAGATCCCAAGATTCGCGACATCATGACTGAAATTGATCGCCAGAATGCAGAGTCTACTAAAGGAAAAAAGGGCGCCGGTAGACAAGGTGGTGCCACAAGCGAGCGTCGCCGACGAACAGAAGCCGAAGAAGATGCCGAACTACTCAAGGATGAGAAGCATGGCGGCTCAGCAGACACTGTATTCCGAGAGTCACCTCCATTTATTCATGGAACTATGCGCGACTACCAGGTTGCAGGCCTCAATTGGTTGATTTCTCTCCACGAGAACGGTATTTCTGGTATTCTTGCCGATGAAATGGGTCTAGGAAAAACCCTCCAGACAATCTCATTCCTCGGTTACCTGCGCCATATTGTCGACATCACAGGTCCCCACTTGGTCATTGTGCCCAAGTCTACACTCGACAACTGGAAGCGAGAATTTGCCAAATGGACGCCGGAGGTCAACGTTTTAGTTCTCCAAGGTGCCAAGGACGAGCGTCAAAATCTTATTAATGAACGCCTCGTAGATGAGAAGTTTGACGTCTGCATTACCAGCTATGAAATGGTTCTGCGTGAAAAGTCCCACTTAAAGAAGTTTGCTTGGGAGTACATCATTATCGATGAGGTATGTTGATCGTAGAGTCATTGACAGGAAACCACTGACTTGTCCGCAGGCCCATCGAATCAAAAATGAAGAGTCGTCGCTGTCACAAGTTATTCGTCTCTTCAACTCACGAAACCGACTTTTGATTACCGGCACACCACTCCAAAACAACTTGCACGAGCTATGGGCCTTGCTCAATTTCCTTCTTCCCGATGTATTTGGAGACTCTGAAGCATTTGACCAGTGGTTCTCGGGCCAGGACCGCGACCAGGACACCGTTGTGCAGCAGCTACACCGAGTTTTGCGACCGTTTTTGCTCCGACGTGTCAAGAGTGATGTGGAGAAGAGCTTACTACCCAAGAAAGAGGTGAATGTGTACCTGGGTATGTCCGAGATGCAGATCAAATGGTACCAGAAGATTTTGGAAAAGGATATCGATGCTGTCAATGGGGCTGGCGGTAAGCGAGAATCAAAGACACGACTTCTCAACATTGTCATGCAACTTCGAAAGTGCTGCAACCACCCATATCTATTTGAGGGTGCCGAGCCTGGCCCCCCTTACACGACCGACGAACACCTTGTCTATAATGCTGGAAAAATGGCAGTTCTCGACAAGCTTCTGAAGAGACTTCAGAAGCAAGGAAGTCGAGTTCTCATTTTCTCTCAAATGAGTCGCCTGTTGGACATCCTGGAAGACTACTGTGTTTTCCGAGAGTACAAGTACTGCCGTATTGACGGTGGAACCGCACATGAGGATCGTATTGCGGCCATTGATGAATATAACAAGCCAGGATCGGAGAAATTCGTCTTCCTGTTGACTACACGAGCCGGAGGTTTGGGCATCAACCTTACCACCGCAGATATTGTCATTCTTTACGACAGCGATTGGAACCCTCAGGCAGATCTTCAGGCCATGGACCGAGCTCACCGTATTGGCCAAACCAAGCAAGTGGTTGTGTACCGATTTGTCACTGATAATGCAATCGAAGAAAAGGTTCTTGAGCGTGCTGCTCAGAAGCTTCGCCTGGACCAGCTTGTTATTCAGCAAGGGCGCGCTCAAATTGCTGCGAAGGCAGCAGCCAACAAGGATGAGCTTTTGTCCATGATCCAACATGGTGCCGAGAAAGTGTTCCAGTCTAAGGGACCAACAGGCAGTATGGGCGCAAATGGTGGTGACATTGACGACGATGACATTGACGAAATCTTGTCCCGAGGCGAGAATCGCACCAAAGAGTTGAATGCCAAGTATGAGAAGCTTGGTATTGACGATTTGCAAAAATTCACATCCGAGTCAGCTTACGAGTGGAATGGCGAAAACTTTGCCAAAGAAAAGAAGAATATCAACATGACCTGGATCAACCCTGCCAAGCGAGAGCGCAAGGAGCAATCGTACTCTATGGACAAGTACTTTAGACAGACAATGTACCCCAATCCGAAGGCCGATGCCAAGCCCAAGGCCCCTCGAGCTCCCAAGCAGGTTCCTGTCCACGACTACCAATTCTATCCGCCACGCTTGCGTGAGCTCCAGGACAGGGAGACAGCCTTTTACCGAAAGGAAATTGGGTACAAGGTCCCTCTCCCGGACGGCGATGAAGAAGACCTGGAGAAGCGAGAGGCTGACAGGGCGATTGAACAACAAGAAATTGATGATGCTACTCCTTTGACTGAAGAGGAGCGAGAGGAGAAGGAAAAGCTTTCTCTACAAGGCTTTGGCGATTGGAACAAGCGAGACTTCCAGCAGTTTGTGAATGGATCAGGAAAGTATGGCCGCAACGATTTTGAGGGGATCTCAAATGAAGTGGACAGCAAGGTTGCTTCCGAGATCAAGGTCTACTCTAAGGTCTTCTGGCAACGATACACGGAAATTCACGATTATCCCAAGTACATCAAGACGATTGAAGACGGCGAGGAACGAACCCGACGAATTGAGCATCAACGCAAGCTTCTCAGGAAGAAGATGCAGTCGTATCGGGTTCCCCTCCAACAGCTCAAGATCAACTACTCAGTTTCAACAACCAACAAGAAGGTCTACACAGAGGAAGAGGATCGCTTTTTGCTGGTCATGCTGGACAAGTACGGTATTGACTCGGAGAATCTGTATGAGAAGATGCGAGATGACATCCGTGACTCGCCGCTCTTCCGTTTCGACTGGTTCTTCCTCAGCCGTACCCCAATTGAACTATCTCGCCGCTGCACCACCCTGATCACGACGATTGTTAAGGAATTTGAAGACCCCCCAGCCCGGGGGGCCAACGGAGTTAACGGCAAGTCCAAGAGAGAACCAGACGACGAGAACGATGAGGACAGTATTCTGGGCATGGCTCCCGCGAAGAAGAAGGCCAAAAACGGCGTCAAGGTGAGTTGTAAAGATTTGTTCTAATGTGACAACCTGGAGCTAACTTTGCTTCAGAATAAGGCTCTTGATAACGTCAAGTCTGTCAAGTCAAGCAAGGCCAGCTCAGCGGCCCCATCGCGAGCCTCGAGTGTGGCATCGACAAACTCCAATGCCGGCGGCTCTACCAGGGGGAAGAAGGGCAAGAAGAAGTAAATGAACTAAAGAAGAGAAAAACATCTCGAGGTGTAGTAATTTGGTTGGTCGCGAGTCGAGCTGGGGCGGTGGATAGATTTGGCGTTTGGCACTGTTTAAGGGTCATTGGCAGGCGGGCATTGTTCTCTTTGCGAAATTGGGTATGAATCTGGCACAGCCATCGGTGTAACAGATGTGGACACGAGGTAGGAATGTAAGTAAGATGGTGGATTCACGGGGCGCCGGCTGGTGCAGTACATGTATAACCCATTGTTTGGCACGAGAACGAGTCTAGATTTAGAAACGCGTCTGGATTCTCCCTTTTATTTTTTATTCGTGTGGACCCATATCGTAATTGCATAAAACGAAGCAGCATATATCTGTCTGTGTATATGGCTGGTATTCAACCCCGAGTTGAATGACACGTGTGTCTTCACGTCCATTCTCGACCCTTTCCCTAAGCCATGGAGGGATGGTACGAATTACAAAGCCCGTCCCTCTTACCCCTCCCCCCTTTTGCCCTTGAACAAAGATTTATTGTCCCCCAACGCCGAACTGTATGCAAGCCCACAGGAAAAGAACGTGTTTACTGCATTCGGTTCGCCCGTTCCCGCTCGACCTCATACATGAAATCGTAGTAACCCTTGTCAAAGTGGTGGACTCGCACGTAACCGTCTTCTCCGCCGCTCGCATAGCTCTTGCCAGTAGGGTCGACAGCAACGGTGTTGAGGGGACCGAAGTGACCACGCACACGGCCAATCTCGTCCTCGAAGATCTTGTGGTAGAAACGAGCCTCGAACTTACCCTGACGGGCTGAGGTTCGGGTGACATCCATGGCGGCCTGACCACCACCGAGAATGACAAAGTCCTTCTTGGGGGTAATAGTGGCGCTGTTGAGGGGAGTGTCTGCGGTATAGGTCTTGAGCACTTCGAGATCCTTGGCCGTGATGAGCTGGATGAGCTGAGTTAGCAACGGAACATATCGTAGGTTTGCAGAGTAAGGGAGAAGTAAAACATACCTTGGCCGTCTTGTCCTTGCAAGCAGTGATGAAGTAGGTGCGGTCGGTAGACCACTGGAGGTCGACAATAGGCTGGTTGAGTTCGTGGATGGGGAAGTTGTCCAGTAGGTCTCCAGACTTGGCGTCGTATTGGCTGACAGTGCCGTCCTCGTGGCCGGCAATAATGTACTTGCTAAGGTTGCTCCAACCGGCGACGGTGGCCTTGCTCTCATCACAGACAATGGTGAGAACTTTCTCGTCGCTCTGTTCGGCATCAACGTCGGGGTTGATGTCGACGACGACAATGTTGGAGAGGAAACCCATACGCTTCTCAGTGACACCAAGGAGCTTAGTACCGTCCTCGTTGAATTCGACACGCTTGACGGCGGTGGGGAACTCCCAGACCTTGAGGCAGCGACCAGTCTTGACCTCCCAGAGACGGATGGTGTTGTCGGCGGAGCCCGAGGCGATCATGGTCGAGGTGGGGTCGACATCGACGGTCCAGATAGCACCGACATGGCCGTGGTAGGTTCCGAGACGCTCGCCGTTGTGAGAGAACCAGACACAGATCTGCTGATCCTTGGAGACGGAAAAGATCAAATCGCCATCGAGGTTGTATCTGCGAAGGGTGGGGTGTTAGTTGAGAACTGGGAGAGGAGTGGTCGCAGGACTGTGCGTGTATGTATATGATGTGTGCGTTCGTGTGCGTTCGTGTGTGCGTGTGTTTAAATTGTCGTCAAGAGACTAGAGCCATGGGCCAGGGCGGGAGGGAAGAAGAATTCGACATACCGAATCTGGGTGAGAGCACGCTCGTGCCCGGAAAGGAGAATGGGCCTCATGATGTCGTCGGTGTGGGCTGGAGGGGTCGATGGAAGAGGCAAGTTCGGGAAAGGCTGGTTATAAGGCGAGGGCTTTCGCGATGGAATTTTTGGCGGTTGTGCGTTTTGGTGGGGCAGAGTCCCCTCCTTGGCTCCCCCGCGAGAGAATGTGGGAGGACGAAGAGTCACAGGCAGGTGTCCAAAAAAGGCAAGGGCCTGTGCGCATTCCATCCTTGCCACTAGGCTGGGTGCGAATTTGGTTTTATGTCATGCATCCACAGTGAAGGCCTTCTGCCTCGAGACCCCCGGGAAGCTTTTGCCCAGAGATGACGGCGGATTTGTGATTCACTATAGCTTTTTGAGCCATCTAGGAAGTCCATACAGTCATCCAGCATGGATGTAGATATCTGGTGATTTAAGAGTCATGAAAAAAATTGGAACTTTGCGGTTTATGACTCCCATATCATTGAATAGTCATTCCATATTCCTGAGGCATCAATACTATACCCTTCGGAGCTTTTATCCGAAGCCAATTTTTGTCCTGACCTTGGTGTATTGTGTCGACATTGAAGCTATTCCGAGCCCGGCGCCCGCCTCATTTGGCCTTATGTGACCATTTACGCGAAGTTGCAGTACTAATTAGTCTCCCACGATAATCCTACGGCTCATCCGCCGGCCATTTCTCGCCATCCCGTCCGATCGCCTGCTTCCCAAGACAATGATCCCATCATCTGCTTGATTGGTCTTCGGCACCTTCGGGGGATGGAGGAGCAGCTTGCAACCTGAGATATTGTCTTCAATGTGTTTAAGTCAATAATATCGGTTGTGTGCAACATAATACCCGTCGTTTTCTGCTTGCGATAGAGGTTGGTTCGGAGCATCGGCTGACTACTTTTTTTCTTTCTCTTTTTTTTTCTTTCTCATATTTCTCATTTTATTATTGATTCGCCTATATACTTGCATCTAGGAAGCTGTTTTGAAACCGTCCAAGACATCCCAAAACAGCATCTGTGTACAACACTATACAGTTGCGGTCAGCCGCAGCCTCTGGTGCATGCTCGCACCCGAACCGCGTTTGTCTCCACCAGCCCGGAGCGCGGTATATCGACCCGCGAAGGAATATAGAATACTCGACAGATAGGCGCAACCAAAAAAAACATGACCGGTATGATACACCGTGTCTCCGGCATGAAGGCGTCCAAGTCGACATTGCACATGTCAACTCGGGTTCCCGGCATTCGGCGATTTTCGACAAAATTTACCACTTGTAGCACGCCTATACGCCGACGATCAGCGTTGTCGCAGCGTGCGCCTTCTGTAGCTGGACCCCAGTCACGGCGCCACTCACAGTCGCCCGTAGCCGCGCTCTACCACGCGTATGCAGCAGACACACCTTGCTGGCATAGGCAATTGCTGCGCACGAAATCGGCTGGCTTCCGGTTGTGCGAATCTCCGTGGTCGGCGGTGCGTCCCGGACTTGGTCGGGCTGCCCCTCATCCCACTCCGGCCCACCTTTCATACAAGTATTCCTTCGAGTCGTTAGGTTTTGCCTATCGTCGCACTTCCTCCTCGCTCGCTGCTCCCGCTGCTGGCTCTCTCCCCTTTTTTCATTCCTCCTGGAGACTCTCTTCGTTCCTCTCGTCTGTCTTTCCCCAGAGACGGCACTCGGATTCAACGTTGACAGACATGGGCGCCACCAAACTCGACGGCACTGCCATTGCCAAAGGCATCCGTGAGCGTCTAGGCGCAGAGATTGCTGAGAAGCAGAAGTTCAACCCCCGCTACAAGCCATGCCTCAAGATCATCCAAGGTGAGTTACGCACCCTCCTCAGTAGAATATATATTTTTGTGACGCCAAACTGACTCATTCTGCTTCTAGTCGGTGACCGCTCTGATTCTTGTTGGTGAACCCCTGCCCCGCCATCCCGCGAGGCTTCTTTTTTTTTTTTTTTTTTTTTTTTTTTTTACTTCCTTATCTCGAGCTATCACTAACCTGTCGGCAGCCACCTATGTTCGCATGAAGCTCAAGGCTGCCGAAGAGGTGAGATTCTCTGTGCAAACTTGTAGCCTAGCACCTAGATTACTCACATCTATTTTTTAGGCTGGCATTGATTGTGAGCTGATCCATTTTGCTGAGTCCATCAGTGAGTCTGAGCTGCTGGATCAGATCCGCCGCTTGAACCACGAGCCTGCTGTCAACGGTATTTTAGTCCAGCTACCGCTCCCCAGTCATATTTCCGAGTACATTGTCACCTCATTTGTGGCCGATGAGAAGGATGTCGACGGTTTCGGCACCAAGAACATCGGAGAGCTCGCCAAGCGGGGTGGCCACCCCTACTTCATTCCCTGCACCCCCAAAGGTGTCATGCACTTGCTCAAGGAATCCGGTATTGACCTGAAGGGAAAGAATGCCGTTGTGATTGGTCGAAGCGACATCGTCGGAAGCCCTGTGAGCTACCTGTTGCGAAATGCCGACGCTACCGTCACCGTCTGCCACTCCAAGACTGTTGGTCTCGAGGATCACGTCAAGGGTGCTGACGTTGTCGTCGCTGCCATTGGCCAGCCTCAATTCATCAAGGGCGATTGGATCAAGCCCGGCGCCGTCGTCATTGATGTTGGAACAAACTTCATTCCCGACGCCACCAAGAAGTCTGGACAGCGCATGGTTGGAGATGTCGATTTCGCGGCCGCCTCTGAGGTTGCTTCCGCCATCACCCCCGTGCCCGGCGGTGTTGGCCCTATGACTGTAGCCATGCTGATGCAGAATGTGGTTGATTCTGCCACTTCTTACTTCGAGGCCCAGAAGAAGAGGGCAACTATCCCTCTGCCCCTGAAGCTGCAAGCCCCCGTGCCATCGGACATTGCCATCTCGCGAGACCAGACTCCCAAGCAAATTACCCGCATCGCTGCCGAGGTGGGCATTGCCGCTCATGAGCTAGAGCCCTACGGTGCATACAAGGCCAAGGTCGATCTCAGCCTCCTGAAGAGACTCGAGCACCGACGCAACGGCCGTTATGTCGTCGTTACTGGCATCACCCCTACTCCCCTGGGCGAGGGCAAGTCTACCACCACCATGGGTCTCGCTCAAGCCCTGGGTGCCCATGTTGGACGCCTGGCTTTTGCCAACGTCCGACAGCCCAGTCAAGGCCCTACTTTCGGTATCAAGGGTGGTGCCGCTGGTGGTGGTTACAGCCAGGTCATTCCCATGGACGAGTTCAACATGCATCTTACTGGTGATATCCACGCCATTACTGCCGCCAACAACCTTTTGGCTGCTGCCATTGATACCCGAATCTTCCATGAAAACACCCAGAAGGATGGTCCCTTGTTCCGACGTCTTGTGCCTGCCAAGAACGGCAAGAGGCAATTTGCGCCTATCATGTTCCGACGCCTCAAGAAGCTCGGCATTGACAAGACCAACCCTGATGACCTCACCGAGGATGAGATTCGCCGATTTGCCCGTCTTGATATCGACCCCGAGACCATTACTTGGCGACGTGTGCTTGATGTCAACGACCGTCACCTCCGAGGTGTCACCGTTGGCACTGCTCCCACTGAGAGGGGCCAGACCCGCGAGACCGGTTTCGATATTTCCGTGGCCAGCGAGTGTATGGCTATCCTCGCTCTCAGCACCAGCCTGGCTGATATGCGTGAGAGACTTGGCCGCATGGTCGTTGCTGTTTCTCGCAGCGGTGACCCCGTCACCTGTGACGACATTGGTGCTGGCGGTGCCCTGACTGCCCTCATGAAGGATGCTATCAAGCCTAACCTGATGCAGACCCTTGAGGGTACTCCCGTTTTCGTCCATGCTGGACCTTTTGCCAACATCAGCATTGGACAGAGCTCTATTCTTGCTGACAAGCTTGCCCTCAAGCTTGCTGGCACCGAGGCCGACGAGGACTACGGCGAAAAGGCCGGTTTCGTGGTTACCGAGGCTGGTTTCGATTTTACCATGGGTGGCGAGCGTTTCTTCAACATCAAGTGCCGTACCTCGGGTCTGGTTCCTGATGTTGTCGTTATTGTTGCCACCATCCGAGCACTGAAGGTGCACGGTGGCGGTCCCCCCATTGCCCCCGGCGCTCCTCTCAACCCCGTCTACAGGGAGGAGAACGTTGAGATCCTCCGTGCCGGTTGTGTCAACCTCAAGAAGCACATTTCCAACGCCAAGTCATTTGGCATCCCCGTCGTTGTCGCCATCAACAAGTTCGCTACCGACACCGAGGCTGAAATTGCCGTGGTTCGCGAGGAAGCCATTGCTGCTGGTGCTGAGGATGCTATCCTTGCTAACCACTGGGCTGAGGGTGGTAAGGGCGCCGTTGACCTTGCCAAGGGTGTCATTTCTGCTAGCGAAAAGCCCAAGGAGTTGACCTTGACCTACGACCTGAACGGAACTGTGCACGAGCGCCTCGAGGCCATTGGCCAGAAGATGTATGGCGCTGCCAGCGTCGAATTCAGTGAGCTTGCCCAGAAGAAGGTGGACACGTACACTGCCCAGGGCTTCGGAAACCTGCCCATCTGCGTGGCCAAAACCCAGTACTCGCTGTCCCACGACCCTGATCTGAAGGGCGCCCCTACCGGTTTCACTATCCCCATCCGCGATGTCCGCATGGCCGCTGGTGCTGGATACCTGTAAGTTATTTCCTGAGCAAAGCGACGAAAAGAAAGACCATGATCTTTTCGCTAACACACCGTTAGGTACGCCTTGGCCGCCGACATTCAGACCATCCCTGGTCTACCTACCGCCCCTGGCTATCTCAATGTTGACGTCGACACTGAGACTGGCGAGATTGACGGTCTTTTCTAATTGGCATTCAATTTTAGCTTGATTGTCGCAATATGACACAGGCGATATTCACTCAACTCAACGTGGGATTCTAGACTTTGGGCAAAAATGGGCATAGCCTTTCAACAAATGGTGTAGGAAGCGGGCAGGGGTTCCGGTCGGGGTACTTCAACATATTTAGCGATACTGTGATTCAACATGATTTATTTTGAAATGAGAAAAACCATATTGAGGTTGCTTTCGAGGCACAACCTACTGCACATGTGAATGTCCCAGTAAAACCGGGGTGATAGTCCAACCATACATGCCCTCATAAACCTTTCTGGCCATTGAACTGATGGATTTTGGATAATCAAAATATTTACACCTGCAAATAGCCTCCGTTGCAAAAAACCATCATGGGACTTACCGGAAAGACAATACATGGGCTTGTTAAAATCTTTGATGGCATATTAAAAGGTCAAAGACAAGACTGGTTGGCAAACGATATGATCATTTGCGACCCTTGTCACGTTATAAACTGCGGCACAATCCAAGTCACCCATACAGAGACCGCAGTGCCGTGGCAGTATTCAATGAAACTTTTGTCCATGTCTTTCCATGGAACAGGAGGATGCGGTCCAAATAATACGTATATACAGATTCCGTCAGTTTCACACTGCGGACTTGAGCCAAGAATGGATATGATTTATTCGCAACCCCGAGAATATGACTAAACAAGTTTAACTGGAGACTGAGCCATGCTCCCTTGATTTGACTTGTTATTTGGACCGCATCCTCTTGTCCCATATGCCAGGGAAATGCAAAGCCAGTAAGTCCCTGCAATCTCTCTGGTCTAGGGTAGCGAAACTTGGGGATGTCGGCTGGATGCCAACCCTCAAAGACCACCACTTAAACCACGCTTAAAATGAGACACAAACCCCACAAGAGCGGTGGGGTCTTTTTTTTTCGGTAAACTATGTTTATGTTGTGATAGGAGATCATTTGCTGGTCATTGGCTTGGCGGGAGATCAATACCCCACCACCCATGATCATGTTCATGGCAGAGTTTGGTAATTTTTATTCCGCAGTCTCCCTCATTGAAAACTATAGAAAAATTGACTTGTTTTTAATACCATTACTCCAATGACGGGTATTTTTTTTTAAATTTTAAATTTTAAATTTTAAATCTCTCCAACTCGGAGGCATTGATGTATTTTTTATTTATTTATTTATTTATTTACTAGTTTCAGGACGAAGATAATTACCAATCGCCTCCGTGGCAGCATTATCATCGCTTATCTCTTATTATTTTATCATCCACAGGGAAAGCAGTGATGGATTTTCAGCAGAATAGCCTTTTTTTTTTCTTTTTTTTTTTCGACATGTGGTTCAAAGATCCCTTAATCACACTCCACGGCGCAGTATGGGGCGATAAAAGAATAAGAGCATAGTCAATACATTGGCTTTAGATGTTTGGTCTGTTTTTGAATAGCCTGTAGAATGAAAAGGCCGGAAGTGCCCAAGGGCTCCCGCCGTGGGTTCTCCGAAGTTGTGTGAATCTCAGCCGACAATCCCACAGACTTTTTACAAGCGGGGGGGTGCTCCAATGTGCATCATCCAAATTTCAGTTGGGGCTTGGTAACACCGTGTGGTAGTCCAATAATCAGGTGGAGTACTTGGACACAGTGCTTGTGCAGACGCAAGGTGTGCATACCATGTCACCTCATGGTGGCCAGCATAGTGAAATTGCACTCATCTCTAGACTTTTGTCTCACAGGCACTGTTGCCAGCGGTGTATGATAGAGATGCTGGTGCTACCATCCCTCCACGCTGTGAGACCCTATCGGTTGCTTGAGGGGCTTAGGCCTGAGCTTCATTACAAGGTCGGTTCCAGTCAATGGTATTTCATAATGCCGCGGATTCTGTTTCTAACTTGCTTGGGCTCAGATTGGGAAGTGCCGTCCGAAAATATTTGGTTGGGAGACACTTGAAGGCGGCCTTGCGTATATTGAATCTATGATACCCTGGGGCCCATTTCACGTAAACAAATATTGCTGAATTGCTTGGTAACATGCTTTCAACTTGATCAAATCATTCAATCAATTTTAATCCGACCCTTCTCAAACCAAATGCATATAATGTGTATTTGAATTGGATTGATCTGGGCAGTAGTGAGCACGTCGAGTTGAAAGTCGGCGTTCAGTGAATGCCGTGAGTCAAGGGTGAGCATTGCGTGAGTAGCACCGGATCTGGTGCCCATAAAAGTGGCGAGGAGCTGCGTCTGGATTTGCATTGAAAAACAGATAGAGAGTACTGAGGAACCGGAAATCGTTTGAACAAAGTAGCACGATAAGAAATCGGAAAGAAAAAACGAACAAGGAGTCAAGGTTTTGTTGGGATGGACTGGGGAGCGGAACTGACTCCTGAACTCTGCTTACAGACCCATGAAAAGAAAACCAAGCTAGGATGGTGTAGTTTGGCAATCCATTGGGATGCAGAATTCATGTATGACGACTAAGCGGCGAGCAAAATGCCTCAACTGAAGACGCGATGTACATACATCGCAAGTAGCTGGGGGTGGGCGGAGTTTGGAACGGACATGTCCGCCCACACAGCTCGCTCGTAAATGCAGGATCAGACATTTAGCCATGTTGGTGAGGCTATACCTTGGTGAGAGGGGAATCTATGGCCCATGGTGGATATAATGCTGGCCAAGCGCAAATGAACGGGTTTCGGCGAGAAGAGGGGGGTGTACGAGTGCCGTGAAGCTGATGACGGAGCCGATGCTGCCGAGGATCACTCAGGCTGTATTGGTACAAGTCGGCTCAGTCCAGGTTTGTAAGTTAGGCACTGGTAACGAGCTTCCTGATATATCGCGATGCCGAGGGGCTTGGAGTTTTGGATTACACGTGTGAAGTTGAAAAGCCAACGTCAAGTCGAGGCTTAGTGTCATGCAGGATTCGTATAGCAGCAGGTGGGCTGGAGGGGTTCAATCCGGGGACGATGGCGCCAGAAAGAGTGAAACAAGGGCTCCGAATGCTGCACGATTCGTATAGCAACCTTATGGTAGACAGGGCGTCCAGAATGCCGGCGGGTTGGGCGTGCTCAACGCTCTATGGGGACTAGCGTCATGCAGGATTCGTGTAGCAAGAAAAACTCCGAAAAAAAACCATGTTTGCTGGCATCGTGAGGCTCAAAGAGTTGACAGCCCGTCTTGGTGAAGCTGGGATGCAAAAAACGGGATCACGGCGGTTGGTGGAGCTGGGGCTTAGCGTCCTGCACGATTCGTATAGCACAAAAAAGTGGACCTGGCGAGTCCTGAAGCAAGCTCGAATTCGGATTCGGCGTAGGGGAGGGTTGCATTTTCCTTTGAGCAGCGCGGGAAGGATAATGACATGCTTCGGTAGATGGTGGGGATGGCGAGGGATTCTGACCACTGGATGTTGCCAGAGGCAGATCGCTATACGAATCTTGCAGATGGACCAAGCGCCTAGTAAGCGCGGGCCGGTAATGAGGGTTGGGGTTTTGTCCGGATGTGTGTGCTATGTGAGTGAGGACATGGCTTCCGCTCTGGCTGGAGCCATGTACGGCTTGCTTGGATGTCTCAGCCAACCCAATGATTTGCTGCTGCCTCCCAATTGAAGAGGCAGCAATTTACACAGACAGCCCAGCTCATGCGCCTTGTTGGCTCCGGTAAGGCTTCCCCTCCTTCTCCACCCCCCGTAAATGAGCGCCCTGGAATTCGCACTCGAGTTTGCTGGCCTGTCTAAGCTCCGCTGTGATAGGCCGGATTCCGTGGGTGCCCCTGGTAGCCCCGGTTGGAAAACCTCCGTCTCTGAGAAAATTGCAAAATCAACAAAGGCCACCCGACCAATAGCACAACACCCTTGCTTTCTTTTTCTCCAGAATCACTGCTGGCCAGGGCCAATGGCCATGGGCTGCCAAGTCCACAAACACCCAAATGCCTGGGGGCAATCTCCAGGGACACGCCCCCTACCCCCCCTCGGCGTTGTCGTGCCCCTGGGCCCTGGCAGATTGTTGTCGTGCTGCTCGATCGACTTCTCATCTCACTCTCTTTTCTTTTCGAACTCTTCCCCGGCTAGCATTGACGTCTGTCGCCATTGTCCGCACTCGCCTCGCCGGTCCAAGAATAGGCCCGGGTCAACGCCGTCGCCCCTCCCCCCACCGCGTCGCTGTGTGTCGTGGAGACGAGAGGAAGAGACACGCCGACGTGTCACTTCCACACATCTTTTTCTTGTACTCGGTACACACTCCCACAACCTCGTCACCGCTTCCTTGCTTGGTCGCATTCCGCGCATCACACGGGGCCCAACCTTCAGCCGTCCCGCCTCTCCTGTCGCTGCCATTGCTGGCGCCGCGCTGCACCTGCGGTTTTTGCTGCGTCTGCTCCCCCGCTCCCTGGCCTGACTTCTCCCACCTTGTCCACTCGTCTGCTCCCAACACACCCCAGCAGCGGCTCGTGCTTGGCTCTCACACGCAAGCGCCTGGGCTGTAGCTACCTTGGACGCCCGCGCATCATTTGTGATTGCCCTGTCTACATAAGAGGCTCCCTCGAGCCCAACCTCAGTCAAGATGTCATCAAGATATTCTCTGCGCCAGACTCCCAGGTACGCTTCAATTCGCTCTTCTGCTGCCCACACTGGCGTCTTCGGCATTGGGCCGCTTCCGCTTTTGACATGACACGACAGCATGCTGACAAGACTTGTTCAGGAAGAAGGAACTCTTCGAGGGAATGGTAGAGACCCCTATTCCGGCTCGTCGCTCAAAAAGCCGCCAACCCCTTGAGAACTCGGACGCCGACAACGACTCCAGTGCTGCTGAGAGCACCGCCCGCGCTCGTCCTGTTCGTCGTCGCACTGCGAAATTTATCGAGAACCTAGACGAGGACGACAACGACAAGGAAGCCATGGCCGCCGCACTCCGCAACGGCAATGGCAACTCTAATGGCCACGCCAACGGCCATGCCACCGGCCTCGATGTCCCCACCAAGGCCGCTGAACCCACACCCGCAGAATCCAAGGATTCCAAGGACGAGCACGTCATTGATGGCTGGAGGCCTGGCCAGGACCCCAAGGTCGACTACTCTGGTGAATTTGAGTTTGGTGGCTCAATCGGTACGCTTGCTATGATGATTCTGTTCCCCATCCTCATGTGGTATATGTGGGTTGGCGCCACCTACTACGATGGCAAGTTCCCTTCCCGAGCCCCCGGCCAGTCTTGGTCCGAGTTTGGTGCTCACCTCGTCAACCTGGTCTACACTGGCGCGTACCCTCATGCATATGCCTGGGGCTGGTACTGGTCTTACTTCATCGTCGAAGGTATTTTCTACTGCACCCTTCCTGGTGTCTGGGGCAAAGGCAAGCCTCTGCCTCACGCGGGAGGCAAGCAGCTGCCTTACTTCTGCAACGCCTACTTCAGCCTGTACACCACCCTCGCCGTTCTCGCTGGCCTGCACTTCTCGGGAGTCTGGCCCCTGTACAATGCTATTGACCACTTCGGCCCCCTCCTGTCCGTCGCCATCTTCACTGGCTTCATTGTCAGCTTCATCGCTTACTTCTCTGCTATCTGGCGTGGAAAGCAGCACCGCATGACTGGTTACCCCATCTACGACTTCTTCATGGGCGCTGAGCTGAACCCTCGCATGTTTGGCATTCTTGACTTCAAGATGTTCTTTGAGGTCCGCATGCCCTGGTACATTTTGCTCATCCTCAGCTTGGGTGCCGCGGCCCGCCAATATGAGAAGTATGGCTACGTGTCCGGCGAGGTCTGGTTCCTCGTCATGGCCCACTTCCTCTATGCCAATGCCTGCGCCAAGGGCGAGGAACTTATCATCACTACTTGGTAAGTCTTTGATACTCCATCTCGCTGCACTGTGGACACCTCCGGCTAACATTGACAAGGGACATGTACTACGAGAAGTGGGGTTTCATGCTCATCTTCTGGAACCTTGCCGGCGTTCCTCTCTCGTACTGCCACTGCACCATCTACCTGGCCAACCACGCCCCTGAGGAGTACCGCTGGAACCGTGGTATTCTCGCTGCTATTTACGTCTGCTACCTCTTCTGGTACTGGGTCTGGGATAGCTGCAACAGCCAGAAGAACCGCTTCCGTGCTATGGAGAAGGGTCATGTCATCTGGCGCAAGACCTTCCCTCAGGTTCCTTGGCAGACTGTCCACAACCCAAAGATCATCCGGTCACCCCAGGGAACCATTCTCGTCGACGGCTGGTACGGCCTCGCCAGGAAGATCCACTACACTGCCGACACTTGGTTTGCCATTTCTTGGGGTCTCATCACTGGTTTTTCGTAAGTCGTCTTCATACATGCTTTTATTTCGATTCGCTAACCGTACGTAGGAGCCCCTTCCCTTGGTTCTACCCTGTCTTCTTTGTGTGCATGATTGCCCACCGGGCTTCGCGAGACATTACTCGTTGCCGCAAGAAGTATGGTGAGCACTGGCTCGAGTATGAGCGTCAAGTCCCTTACCTCTTCATCCCTGTGAGTCACCCTTCCTTGGTTTCATTGGTACTTGCCTCCCTAACAATCGCCCAGTACGTTATCTAAGGGAACCTGTCATGGTGTGAAGGACGGTTGCTTCGAGCCATCCGATTTTTGGATGTCCAGTCCTTGTAATTTCGTCAGTACATATTGATCCTGGTGCGAAGCAATGACGCGGCAATAGTCAACCTAAAACCGCATTTGATGTCTGGGTTGGTTGGGGATGAGACCTATGAAAAAAAACATGAAGGGCACGAAGTGAACGGCAGGAGGGAGGGCAATGCATTCATTGGGAGAGGAAAAGAGAGAGGACGTATTTTGGGGATCTACATTACATATTCTTAATGCGCTTGTACCTGTGGGCTGCGACAAATAGGAGTAGCCACTCAAGCATGTATAATAATACTCACCCGTCATTCGTTCAACTACAATTAAGGTGGACCTTGCTGGTCCGTTGTGCTTATTTACATTGCGTTGGCCGCACCATTGCGGCTGGGCTGTTGCCTTTGCAAAAGATTGGGAGATGGGCCTTAGGAGTTCCGTGTGAGACACAGCGCTAACAGCGAACGAGCTTAACACGCCTAGCCTCATCCAGCACCGCGCGGCCCACGCGGTGTGATGATTTACTTGTTCAAAAAACCAACGGGAAGCCCGTTCTCAAAAGTCAACGGTTGTGGAAAAAAGATGATTAGTGACAGCGTACACTAGATGCTTGGTTCCTTCACCGTCTATGACAAGCCACCCAAAGGAAAAACACGCATGTTGGCACTATTTTACATAAAAACCGACCCGTCCGTTCCTCTGATCGATTACCCGACTAAACACTAGGGGGCAATGATCATGCCAAAACCTATCGCTCCCATCCTGAATGTTCCGACCCGTTCAGCCTCGAGCT
Organism: Calonectria crousiana; assembly: GCA_013406985.1. NCBI lineage: Eukaryota > Fungi > Ascomycota > Sordariomycetes > Hypocreales > Nectriaceae > Calonectria > Calonectria crousiana. The sequence continues at coordinate 12,783 of VTGD01000041.1, read as the reverse complement.
ATATTAGCAAAATTGCATTCTTGATGTCATGTCCCAAGGTTGCCTGGCATATCCGAAAGAGCAGCCCTTGCAGGCAGGTATGAAAACTTGTCAAGCCGCCTCAGGATATGCCGTGCGCTACACTATGTATATAAATATTTAACTGCAGCTGGCACCAAGACTGGCCTTGGAGTTCATGAGAAGAGCAACAATGAGACCGTAGAGACCTGTTGTCGGTGATTAGCAATGAATTATAACCGTGCGCACTGGTGCGTATGGCTGGGGACTTACCCAGGACTTCAGCGAAAATGAGAATCAGAATCATTCCGACGAAGAGACGGGGCTGCTGAGCAGTTCCTCGGACACCAGCATCACCGACAATACCAATAGCGAAACCAGCAGCGAGACCAGCAAGACCGACGGCGAGACCAGCACCGAACTGGATGAAACCGGTGTACAGGGGAAGATCCTGCTTCAGACCATCGGAGATAAGGACAGAGACAACGAGACCGTAGATACCAATGATACCAGCCATAATGACGGGAACGATGTCTGGTAAAGTTAGAGATGATTCGTGCCGTGAAACGCGTTCCATTGGGATGGCTTACTCTTGACGATGAGATCAGGGCGGAGGACACCCATGGCGGCAATACCGACACCAGACTTGGCAGTACCGTAAGAGGCACCCAAGCAGGTGAAGACGATGGCAGAGGTGCAGCCCATGGCACCGAAGAAGGGCTGGGACAATGTTAGCGATGTTCGATTCGATCGTTTGTTGTGATGGACGTGATGACGAGTGACCCGAGGTCATCCCGAAGTGACGTCGCTGGAAGATGACGTGGAGGACTAACGGCGTAGACGGGGCTGCAAAACAGAGGTTGTTAGCTTCAATCATTTAGACGGAGGCGATGGACTTTGATGGCAATGGATTCCCGACGGGTTGGGCGATGCAGAGAGCTCAAGGTAATGGCCAGGGGAGCTATCTCGGGGATGACGGGGGCAAGGAGGCGCGCAACACGTACCAGTACTCGGAAACCATGATGACGGTATTGAGGTGTGAAGACTGAATAAAAAAAGAAACTGATGAAGAGAGTGAAGCTGGAGACGCGACAAGAAGCTGACGGAAAGAGCTGGTTGCGAGAATGCGTCGAGCGATGAACGTCGATGGGTGCGATGCGTGGACGAGAAGTGCTTGGGGTTGTTAAGGTCTCATTCCAGGTTGGCGTCTGGTTGGCGGCAAGGTTTTGCTGCACGGGCTGGGAGAGGGAGCTGGCCTTACATAATCTGAGACACACAGACACGGGATAGGACCGGACAAACTCACCGCCGAGACCCGGTTACAGGGGCGAGATTACAGTTCAAACGCAGGCACGTACGCACGGGCCAAGCCGCCTGGCGGTCCCACCCTTGTAGAGCAGGTGAAATTTTTGGAGTCGGTTTTTTTTTTTCTGGAGTCTGGACTTTGTTGATCCAAATCTTCACCTCAATCCGCAATTCCTCAGTCCTCAGGGCGAGCCAACGCAAGGAACCCTGAATTTTCCTTCTTAAACGGTACGTCGGGCTTGCAGCATTTATTCGCTTAGCGAACGCCACCTTTTCGTCACCGCCTGACCAATTACTGACCCCGCCACTTGCAGCCTGGTATCTTGACGAATTCCCCAATCAACCTTGACAATGTCGGAAGGTAGTGCTGGTATGTGAAGAATTCATGGTCGGCGATATTTCGTGAAGCTAATGGGACCGTAGCCTGGCCTCTGGCTGATCAGAAGCTCGAGCAGGAGCTCCTGGACCTCGTCCAGTCCTCCCAGCGTACGTTTGCCTAGTTCTTCGAATCGATACATTTCCCAGTTATGAACTGACTCTCCACCTATAGACGCTCGTCAGCTGAAGAAGGGTGCCAACGAAGCCACCAAGACCCTGAACCGAGGTGTCTCTGAGCTCGTCATCCTGGCCGCCGACACCCAGCCTCTGGCTATTCTGCTCCACCTGCCTCTTCTTTGCGAAGACAAGAACGGTATGTTCAACGACATCTGCCAACGAGCGACATGTGTCTAACGAGGTTTATTCAGTTCCCTACGTTTACGTCAGCAGTAAGATGCACCTTGGCCGCGCTTGTGGTGTCAGCCGTGCTGTCATTGCTGCCAGCATCACTAGCAACGATGCTAGCGAGCTGGCTGGCCAGATCCGGGCCATGCGCGACAAGGTCGAGCGTCTCGCCATCTAAGATACCTGGAGCGACGAAGGAAAAATGGAAACGATTGTGATGTATGGACGGGGCTTTGGGATGTCATTGATTTAGGTTTGATGGCGTCCGTGCATGGGACTTTTTCGATGTACTGTAGACTGAGAACCGTCAGTCTTTTTCTGAAAAGAAAAGACATAATATATCACAAGAAATTTGGCATTGCATTGGACAAGCAGGGTTACGAGTAGGGGCATATTTCCATCCAGATTTAACTTCTGTCGGTACCCAAACCATGGGGCTAATGCGACGTCGGACTCGTTGACGAGTAGTCGACGTGCGTGGGCTGAGCCTCCACGCCTGATAGGCCTGGCGATGACGTTTACTCCACCAACCACTACAGCTGGTCATTCGGCGCATCGGGCAATTTCAAGAGCTGGAGATGGGCCCCAATGTGTGCCCTGTTTTCTTCATAAATGTTGCGTGCAGATGCACTCCTGGCCTGGATTTCCGCAGTCTGGAGCACCGCTTCTCTAGCATAACTGACACTTGTTTTTGTGCGCCTTGCCTGTGCCCTTCAGCCTGGCTAGTTGACGCACAATGCCTGGCGTCGCTCGTAAGATCCTCATCTGCGCAGCGATCGACGGGCTCATCATCCAGCCGCTCTCGTCCAAGGGCCAGAAGCCATTCCAGCCCGTGAGGGTTAGATACGGCGATGCCTCCATAAACTCGGTCACTCGCGAACAGGTCCCCGACACCTCCAAGCCGGATTCATCCTTCGAGGCCTTTGGCGTTATTGGTACGACGAGCCCCTAAATCCCCGAGCTCCCGAGCCCCTCCCCCTCACCATCCACCGTTCACCCTTCTCCTGCCTTCGAATTGCCGCCGCCCACGGCCATCTAACATCGCGCCTGTCCCAGGACTCATATCTCTGTCAAAGCTGAACTACCTGGTCACCATCACCCGTCGCCAGCAGGTCGCCCAGATCTGCGGCCACCCCATCTACGTTGTTACTGAAGTTGCAGTCACCCCGTGTACTTCCAAGACCGCCGCCGACGAGTCTATACGAAGGACCTCTAACGCCCTGTCCCGACAGGCTCGGGATCTGAGCTCAGACAGCGATACTGGCGAGGAAGATGTCGAAATTCCCTCGAGGACATCCGACGAAGTCGACGATGCCGTCATTGTTGACGATGACGTACCCTTAGACTCTGCCAGGAGCAGCGTTGCTGAGGATGTCATCCGCCGAAGGGGCAGCTATGGACGATTCGCCCAGCGATGGTTTAGCCGCAGCGGATGGACACTGGACCAGAAGCGGAACATGGGATTGAGCAACTCGGCCAAGGTCCCAGAGTCCCCAGGCAAAACCAACACCGATACTCCGGCAGCCAAAGACACTCCCAGCCAGGACTCCAAGACGCCCGTTAGTGAGCCTGAGCTGTTGCCGAAGCTTCTTCGTACGGTCCAGGTCCTTTTTGGTTCTTCAGAAAGCTTTTATTTTTCCTATGACTTTGACATAACCAGGTCGCTCGCCAAGAGGACTGTGCCCGTTAACCCAGAAGTGCCGCTCTACACCCAGGTGGATCCCATCTTTTTCTGGAACCGAAGCCTCCTCCAACCTTTTATATCCTCTGGACACGATTCTCTGGCATTGCCGTTGATGCAAGGGTTTATTGGACAAAAGGCTTTTGTGGTTGACAGTCAGCCACCTCAGAAGGATGAAATTTCGCAGGATTCTATGGAGCTTTCTACGCTTTCACTGCCAAAGTCACCTTCAGGGTCTCCTCTCACCGAGAGCGTGAGAGCCTCCATTGATCTTCGACCGACGGAAAGAAAGTATCTCATCACTCTCATCTCTCGCAGGTCCACAAAAAGGGCTGGATTGAGATATCTGCGACGCGGTATTAACCAAGATGGATTTGTTGCAAACATGGTTGAAACGGAGCAATTACTGTCGTCAACGACATGGGATCCCACATCGAAGGTGTATTCTTTCTTACAGATCAGAGGTAGCATACCCCTGTTCTGGTCGCAGTCGCCATACTCGCTTAAACCAATCCCGGTTCTGCAGCACTCCAAGGAAGCCAATTACAGTGCTTTCCGAAAGCACTTTGAGAGGCTTTCCAGAAACTACGGTTTGCTTCAAATCGTCAATCTCGTCGAGAAGCGCGGCGTTGAACTTCCAATCGGTGCTGCGTATGAGACTAATATCCAACAACTCAATGACGAGCCTTCCCAGGAAGACAAAATTCCATTTGAGTGGTTTGACTTTCATGCAGCCTGTAGAGGCATGAAATTTGAAAACGTCAGCTATCTTCTGTCTCGGATGAGAGGGAAGTTGGAGGACTTTGGAAGCACGGTGCAACAAGATGGCAAGCAAGTAACTCAGCAGAAAGGTGTTTTGCGAACCAACTGCATGGACTGCCTGGACCGCACTAATGTTTGCCAAAGCTCATTTGGAAAACACGTACTGGAAATCCAGTTGAGGGAGGAAGGGATTGACATGAGTGCACAGGTGGACCAGGAAACTTCTTGGTTCAACATCCTTTGGGCAGACAACGGCGATGCCGTGTCCAAGCAGTATACGTCCACCGCAGCGATGAAGGGCGACTATACGAGGACCCGGAAACGAGACTATCGTGGTGCCCTGAACGATCTCGGACTGTCCCTTGCACGATTCTACAGCGGGTAAGTCATAGGCAAACAGCCTCGCTACACACTCGCTAACAATGAGCAGAATGGTCAATGACTACTTCAGCCAGGCGGCTATAGATTTTCTCCTCGGCAACGTAACTGCTGATGTGTTCGAAGAATTTGAAAGCGACATGATGACAAAGGACCCAGCCGTATCTGTCATCAAGATGAGGCAATTGGCGATTGAGCTGTGCCAGAAAAGAGTCATTGCAGACGAAAAGGAAGAGTTTCACGGTGGATGGGTTTTGCTGAGCCCCAACACGCCAGACACGGTCAAATCGTGGCCAATGGAGGAAGTGGTCCTCCTTCTGACAGACTCGGCACTCTACTCGTGTCGTGTTGATTGGAAGTCAGACAAGGTGTCGTCGTTTGAGAGAATCGAGCTTGGCCAAGTGGTTGGCATCAAGTTGGGAACCTACATTACATCGACCATATCCGCATCGCATATTGATGAGTCCAAGAATGTTGGCTTCATTGTATCATACCACCCTGGAAAGAGTGACATTAGGCGCACCAATACGCGGACCTTGTCGAGCCGCGACCTTGCGGGCACGGCCAGCAAACCTGCCGTGGATGCAAAGGACGCAAGCATTCCTGCGAGCTTGGCAAGCCTTTTGTCCGGAAAACCTGCTCAGTCGCCAGGCGAACGGAGACTGGTGTTTAAGGCACCCTACCAAGATTCGTCGACGGCCGCTGCAGGAACAGACGGCCCACGCGAAACCGAGCTGCAGCAGGTGGTGACTATCTGCGCCGAGATTGAGAGACTGGCGTTGGAGCACCAAGTAACGCAGCCTGGGGACGAAGAGGGGCGGAAGAGCATGGTGGAGAGGGGAGACATAATATCGCTAGAGGAGGCGAGGCGCAATACAAGCGTGCTAGAGCAGCTGGGACATTCCATCAAGAAGCTGGTGTGGGCGTAAGCCCTTTTTTTTATAATAAACCAACAAGACGCTCATGATAGAAGTAAGACATATAAATAGATACCAATGTTGCTTTTGAACACGACGTGCGTTTTTCTTCTTGTTTCCTCTCGTTTGCTTTCATTCTTTTTTTATTTTTAAATCAGGATTTTTCTAAGCGGTATAGATGGAGCTGATAGCGCATGTTCTCGAGCGGGATGGGATATGACAAACCGTCCGGCAGGCGGAACCAGATGGACTCGTGAGACTCAAGCTTCTGCCACGAACAGCCCGGGGTATCGGTTTCGAGAAGCGTGTGGTCTAGGAGCCACTGCATCGGGTAGCACTTCTTTTGCTTGCCAACGGCGGCTTCCGAGTAGCTCCCGGGGCTGTCCACGACCAGAACCAAGCTGCCGCCGGCAAGAACCTGGCCAAGGTTCTTCAGCAGCTTGGTCGTCTTGGCTATGCCCCCCTCGGTGTACAGCTCGTTAAGGGTGAACATGAGCGTGACAACGACGGGTCCGTCGCCGATCACCGCGGCCAGCGCGGGGGCGTCGAGGGACAGGATGTCCTGCTGTGTAAAGGTGAGAGCGAGCTGGCCGCCACCCAGCATGGCCCTGTTGGACGCTTTGGCAGCAGCGGAGGCATACTTGGAGATGGCTGGCGGCGAGGTCGTCTTGGCCTCGAGCAGCGCCGTGACGGAGGACCAGGGAGCCGAGTCGAGAAGCGTCAGGACCCCGGAAAGGGACTGGGACTCCATGTAAGAGGCAAAGGCCAGGTGTTCCGCGGCACACCCGCCAATGCACACCATGCGTAGCGTGCCGCGTCTCGCTGCAGGTCCTGTCGAACATGAAGCTTCCCCGGCCTCATTCTCCTTAGCCTCGTCCCCACCCGCTGGGTTTTCCTCACCCGGCAGCTCGGGGACCTCGCCCCCGTTGCCAGGACCAACAATGTGGCCGAGGTGATCCTTGATGCTCAGGAAGATGGTGGCATAGCACAGGGTGCGCGTGGGACTCCATCTCGCAGCATACGCTTCGAGATAGTCTTCTCGTCCGAAGGCAGCAGCAAAGTCTCGGTTGAACAAGGCCTGCTTCACCTCCTGCAGTAGCGCGGGGAAGCGGTCCGACGATAGCAGATTGCCGAAAGCATCGGAAAAGAGGTTGAGCAGGCGCTGCTGCTCGGCCGTGTTTTGGAGGCCTGTGGGTGCTGGGGATGAATCTGGCTGGGTAGCAGTGGCAGGTTTGGAAGCAGAAGGCTTCTTGGGCGTGGCCGCGGACTTCTTGGATGATGGCGTTTTCTTAACCATTGCTTTTTTTTCTCGGGCCTCTATCTGGATGTACAGGCACCAGGTACATGGAGAGAACTACAACAACCCTGTCCCGGACCTATATGTTTATCGGCATTGATCAGGGGGGGAGTATCCAGTCTCGTGAAATTTGCTCGGGTTGTCGTTGATATTTCGAGGTGGCGTAGTTTAGCCAAATCGGAAAATTCTATTACAGGTACCCATTACGGATTAAACTAAGGTGAGCCGTTGTCGCTCACCGATTGACTGACAGCCCACGATGCCGGAAGCTGCTCCACAATGGGCAAACCCCGCGCGGTCTCAAAGCTTTGACAAAGCACACCACGGTGAGCCTTGAGTCAAGACACCTGGGAAGACGAGTGAGTGGGTGGTCGGCAAGCTTTGAACGACTGCTTCAGCTGGCGTTGATTTGTAAGGGCTCGGTCAACATCCCAATCCCGGAACAAGTCAGCATGACAACTAATTGTCCGCCGAAGCTGCCGAGCGGCGTGGGCAGCTCCGCGGGCGTGGAGTGATTCGCTCGCCCTGCCTCATGTGCATCGGGGCTCCATCTCCGACCACGGCGAGACTACAGCCTTGACAAGGTAAGCTTTTTTTTTCTGCTCCGCCAGCCAGAAGTGACATCCCCGAGACGGTGACTCCCCCTTCACCTTTATGCCTCTCCGAGCAACCAATGGCTCGCCTGGATTGGTGCGGATGCTCATTTTGATGGGCTCCAACAGCCGAGCCAACCAGCAGGCTCTGCCGAGCGTTGCCATGTTATCATTGAAAATTCCATTGCGAGAGCGTTTGCAAAATCCACCTCGAGAGCTTCTCTGAGCTACGACGGTCATCTACGGCGACAGAGCGGAGTGTTGTCCGAGTCCCAACGGCCGGACAACGGAGAAGGTTCGCTGTTCCCCCGCGGGGGGCCAGCGTTTGTATTTCCGCCCCTCGCTGTGTGCCGGGTAAATTGGCGAGGCAATATTGCTGTGAGCCGTCCATATCAAAATTATGCCTGATGGTTGAGCGAAATATCTTGCTCCATACCTTGACGCCAGTACACCATTACCAATCGTGGAGAAGCACGGCGCAGGTGTGAGGATGATAGGTTTAAGTACCAAGCCGGGAAAAAACCCGCAATGGATTGCATCCACTGTCGAATCCCCGGCCACAAGATGTAGAGGGACATGCTCTGCCAAATTGCCGGATGTGATGCAGACGAACAAAGCTACGTCACAAAGATTGTAGATTTTGGCAAGAGAACAGTGGCGAAACAAGAAGCTCTCGCGTCTCCACCACAGACCTGGTCTGAGCAGCGAACGGGCGGATAATGGATGGGGCAATTGCGTCAAGGTGCTGGGAAAGCGCATGATTTGCCGTGATATCAATGCTCATCTTGGCGATCCCGACTAGAATTGACGGCTCTACGGCGCTGCTCAATGGTCCGGGCGACGTCCGAGAATGTCTGTTGCATGTTGGCGATATAGTACACGAGACGGCGTTTGTTTGCTTGCTGAATGAGGTTGACAAGGCGAGACCAGCGAGCGGCGATGCAGAGCGAGGAGGGGCACCGAGGGGTACCGAGCGGCGCCCCTGGCGTCACTGGCCTCTCCCTGAACCTCTCCAACGCCAACGCGAGCATCACGGCGTGCTAACGAGAGGTTGCCCCCCCACTAGGTCCCCACTCGGCGTGCCTCGCCGGGGTGCCATGTCCCCCAAGCGTCCCCCTCCATTGCTAAGCTTGGATCCCCGCGGCGAAGGCGGGATTGGCGGGTTGATGTTGAATGCTGGACGACGAGAGGTGTAGAGTGAGACAGAAGAGTTCTGCAACTGGGAGAGGGGAAGGGGAGGCAGTCAGGAGCTTTAACTCCCAACGCAAGCCTGGGCTATGTTAGTGTCTGCTGCCATCATCCCACTCGCCCCAGCCGCGAGCCGGAACCCCCTTTGAGGCGAGGCGATGGCAAGCTCGCGGTGTTCGCTACAGCTTCCCAAAATGCTTCCCATGGTTGGCATGGGGGCTGGCGGCATGCCGCCCGTCAGGGTGTAACTTTGGAGGCAACGGACAAGATATCCTTGGTGGCTTTGGAGGGGCTCGCATTGGCCTGTTCGCCCAGCTGCTCCTCCTCCAGGTACAACGCGGGCTGCGACTGGTTGCCCAGACACACACACTCGGCCTCACCACTATCAGAGACAGCTACGTGTACCTCTACACGCACAGGCACAGATGCCCAGACAGATTTTAAAACTGGGGACTGCTGCTCATACATGACACGACCCCTCCAGTGCCGACTCGCCTCCTGCTCCGTCATCCGATCCAGTTCTTTTTCTACTCCCTCATCCGCCCTTCCTTCTTCCCTCTCTTCTTCCTCCTTCTCTTCCTCTTCCATAGAACCAATTCATCAAACATCCGGCAAAATGGGTTACACCGAGCTTGATCAGAAGGCCATCAACACCATCCGTGTGCTTGCGGTAAGTCGCCCTCTTTGCCCCGTCGTTGCTTTCTCCCTTTCCCCTCCAGCTCTTGCGCAGGCGGATTTTACCCCGCCAACGCCGAGCTGCCCCGCCATTCAACGCGCAACGCAACAGTAAATTTTTGGTGAGGGGAGCTGCTGGGAACAACGCGACAGGAATCCATTGACCCGCGCAATGGAGCCTGAGCAGCGAGCCTTCTCAACGTGAAGCAAGTGCTGATGAGCCTTCCGCCTCCAGGTCGATGCCACCTTCAACAGCAACTCGGGACACCCCGGTGCTCCCATGTGAGTTCCCCCCTCCCTCGCCGTCTTCGCCGATGAGCGCCCAACAAGCCAGGAAGACAACCCCGCCAAAAATTCCCATACTGACGCACTCTCTCACAGGGGCATGGCTCCCGTCTCCCACGTCCTCTTCAACAAGTTCATGAAGTTCAACCCCAAGAACCCCAAGTGGCTGAACCGTGATCGTTTCGTTCTCTCGTGAGTTTTGACCCTGAACGGAGCGCTGCATCCGCAATGCGCTGTTGCTCCCTCCAAAACTAACCGTCGAGCTTCTCAGCAACGGCCACGGCTGCATGCTTCAGTATGCTCTCCTCCACCTCTTCGGCTACGACCTGAGCATCCAGGACCTCAAGGACTTCCGAGTAAGTTGGATCCACCTCAACACACCCTTTCGCTCCCGCGGATGTAATCCGGCTAACGCTTCTACCTGTAGCGCGTTGACAGCAAGACCCCCGGTCACCCCGAGGCTCATGACACCCCCGGCATTGAGGTCACCACCGGTCCTCTTGGTCAGGGTATTTGCAACGCTGTCGGTCTGGCCATTGCTCAGGCTCACACTGCTGCCGTCTTCAACAAGCCCGGTTTCGACCTCGTCAACAACTACACCTACTGCTTCCTCGGTGATGGCTGTCTCATGGAGGGTGTTTCCGGGGAGGCCTCCTCCCTCGCTGGTCACCTCCAGCTCGGCAACCTGATTGCCGTCTGGGATGACAACAAGATTTCCATTGACGGCAGCACTGACGTTGCCTTCACTGAGGATGTCGTCAAGCGCTACGAGGCTTACGGCTGGCACATCGTCACCGTCGAGGACGGTGACAACGATCTTGCCGCCATTGAGAAGGCCTTCGCTGACGCCCAAGCCGTCAAGGACAAGCCTACTCTTATCCAGCTTAAGACCACCATTGGTTACGGCTCCCTTAAGCAGGGCACCCACGGTGTCCACGGCGCTCCCCTCAAGGCCGACGACATCAAGCAGCTGAAGGAGAAGTTCGGCTTCAACCCCGCCGAGAGCTTCGCCGTTCCCCAGGAGGTCTACGACCTCTACGGCAAGCACTCCTCCGAGGGCGCTGCCGCTGAGCAGGAGTGGAACCAGCTCCTTGCCAAGTACGGCGAGAGCTTCGCCTCTGAGCACGCTGATCTCGTTCGCCGACAGACTGGTGACCTCCCCGCTGGTTGGGAGAAGAGCCTCCCTGTCTACACTACCTCCGATCCTGCCATTGCCTCGCGAAAGCTGTCCGAGACTGTCCTCAGCAAGGTCGAGGCTGTCATTCCCGAGCTTGTCGGTGGTTCCGCCGATCTGACTGGCTCCAACCTCACCCGATGGAAGGATGCCGTCGACTTCCAGCCCAAGTCCACTGGCCTCGGTGACTACTCTGGCCGATACATCCGATATGGTGTCCGTGAGCACGCCATGGGTGCCATCATGAACGGTCTCTCCGCCTACGGTACTATCCTGCCCTACTCTGGTACCTTCCTCAACTTCGTCTCTTACGCTGCCGGCTCTGTCCGTCTGTCCGCCCTCTCCCAGGTCCGCAACATCTGGGTTGCCACCCACGACTCCATCGGTCTTGGTGAGGATGGTCCTACCCACCAGCCTATTGAGACTCTTGCCCACTTCCGTGCTCTCCCCAACTGCATGGTCTGGCGCCCTGCCGATGGTAACGAGACCAGCGGTGCTTACTACGTCGCCCTGACTGAGAAGCACACTCCCAGCATCATTGCTCTCTCTCGCCAGAACCTTCCCCAGCTTGAGGGTTCCACCATCGAGAAGGCCGCCAAGGGTGGCTACGTCCTCCACGAGGTCGAGGGTGCCAACATCACCCTCGTCTCCACCGGTTCCGAGGTCTCCATCGCTGTCGATGCTGCCAAGCAGCTCGAGGGCCAGGGCATCAAGGCCCGTATCGTCTCCATGCCCTGCACTGAGATCTTCGACAAGCAGGACCGTGCCTACCGCCTGTCCGTTCTTCCCGACGGCATTCCCATCCTGTCCATTGAGGTCATGACCACCCACGGCTGGGAGCGATACTCTCACGAGCAGTTCGGTCTCAACCGCTTCGGTGCCTCCGGCGCCTACAAGGATGTCTACAAGGTAAGAAAACCACCCTGGCTGAGCCAAGGCCAACCCCAGATTTCCCCCGCACGAGCCCTTGCTGACCCCTGCTACAGAAGTTCGAGTTCACCCCCGAGGGCATTGCCAAGCGCGCTGTTGCCACCATCGACTTCTACAAGGGTTTCCCCGTCCGATCCCCCATCAACCGTGCTTTTGAGCAGCTTTCTTAAATCGACAACCAAAATAAAGACGAGAGACGTGCAATTGATCCGCCGAAGATGGCAGGAATTTTTATGCAGTGACGATGGGTTCTGGAGCAGGGTAATGGTTAAATAGACGTCCTCGAAAATGAAATTAAAAAGCCTTTTTTTAGAAAGAGTACCCTGACATATGTGCAAGACTGATCTCGCAGGAAGCCAAAATGTCTTCCGCGTAGGTATATCGTTTAAAAAACAGAGTGCCGCCCTGAATATGTCCCAATCCCAAAACTCCTTGTACCTCAACTGCCATTTGTCCGTCTCCTCGATAAGCTATTCAGCCCGTCAACAACAGTGGTATTAAATCCAGGTTCCGCGATATATATCTCGCTCGGGGGTCGTACAGGGGCGACAGGATGGAATGTTCTAAGCGGGCATGACAGGGCAATTCTGTCATGGCATCTCATCTCATGATCGCATCGCATCGTACCATAATCGTAACCTTCACGGCGGGTACACCCACGCCATACCTAGGCGGTGGCTTCATTCCGGGCCGTCGTTTTGGCCCTGGGTTTCGGCCGCCCACTCTCTTTGAAACTCTCGGCCTACGCGCTCCAGCCCAGGCTGCGCTCATTCGCCAAACATACGCTCGTGCCGGCCTTGACCCCATCAAGGACCGACCCCAGTACTTTGAGTGTCACGGTACTGGCACTCCAGCTGGAGATCCCGTCGAAGCACGAG